>ML279252.1:6332-36920 GCA_005239495.1 Nicotiana undulata | reverse complement strand
CCCCCCCCCCCCACCCAACATTGATTTCCACTACCAGCATTCACATTTGACTACTCGCATTAAGGAGTTGGGGAGAAGGAGGAGGGTACATGGGTGAAAGCACACATTAATGAACATACCTCATTCACTAAGCAATAGAAGGGTTGGAAATGAACATACCAGATACCAGGAGATCGAGAATTTCGGTGTGAATTGCGAGCAAGGTAAGACTTTCCTTTTCAATTCCTTTTTTATTTTGTTTTTCTTAGTGTCTTTGGTCTTTGTTTTCTTTTATTTTGTAATATGCTTTGTGCCAGTGTGTGTGGGAGTATAGATGAAAGACAGACATGAGTGAGAGGCTTAGGGCTTAATACCTGAGAGTTTCGCGGTGAAAAAGTGCATTGCATAACATATTATGCGGCCGCATATGTGTTATGTGATGGGTTAGTGACTGAGTGGTGCGCAACATATTTGCGACCATTTTAGCGGTCGCGAAATCATTATGCGAGCCACAAAAAGTGTATTCTCACCGAATTTATTAAGGCCCAGTTTACATTTCTTTTTGGTTGTGTCTGAGACAATTATGCGGTCCACAAATCTCTTATGTGGCCGCATATGTTGCCGCAGAACAGAACTAACACTCGTCTTGATTTCCTTCATTTTCCTCTACCTTTGCATCCTATTTTCTTGTATTTTGGGTCACCTGCATTCTAACACACACGTCAAACTGTTCAACACTTATAAATAAACTTACTGAAATTAAAAGCTAACCAAAAATAATGTTACCATCACATGGGTTGCCTCCCAAGCACTTGATATAATGTCGCGGCACGACAATGTTGCCCCCATTTTTGCTAATTAGTGGTGGGGTTGGTGTAGGACCATCCTTGAGTGCAAAGTGTTTTACCAAGTGCCTTTCTCCAATGGTTTTGAGGTAATGCTTGACCCTTTGTCCTTTTACTTTGAAGGTTCGAGCCCCATCTTCAGATTCCAATTCAATAGTGCCATAGGGAGACACTTCCATAACTTTGAACGGGCCAGACCATTTTGATTTGAGTTTGCCTAGAAAGAACTTTAGTCTTGAGTTGAAGAGTAAGACCAAGTCACCGGATTTGAATTCCCGCTTCAAAATCTTTTTGTCATGAACAAACTTCATTATTTCTTTATATATGGCTACATTCTCATAGGCATGAAAACGGAATACATCAATCTCATTGAGTTTTGTCATCCTTAGATTAGAAGCTTCGGCCCAATCAAGATTTAACTTTTTCAATTCCCACGTAACTTTGTGTTAAAGCTCCACTAGCAAATGACACGCCATGCCAAAAACCAACCAGTATGGTGAGGTGCCAATGGGATACTTAAATGTTGTTTGACACACCCCCAATGCATCATCTAGCTTCTTTGATCAGTCAGTCCTATTTGCATTAACAGTTTTTGCTAAAATGTTTTTGATCTACCGGTTGGAAGCTTCAACTTGACCGCTCGACTGAGGATGATAAGGGGTGGCCACCTTGTGCTTAACTCCATATTATTCGAGCAACCCGGAAAAAGCTTTGTAGAAAAAGTGAGAACCATCATCTCTAAGGATGGCCCTTGGGGTTCCAAACCAAGTAAATATGTTCTTTTTCAAGAAGGCGGTTACACCCCTTGCCTTATTTTTTGGAAAGGAAATTTCCCCGATCCATTTGGGGAAATCATCTACTGCCACCAAGATATATGTCATGTCATAAGAGCTTACGAAGGGACCCATGAAATCTATCCCCCACACATCAAAGATCTCGAACTCCATCTCAAAGTTCATAGGCATCTCATGCCTTCTAGAAATTGACCCTTGTATTTGACATTGATCACATTCCTTGACCATTGGTTTGCATCTTGGTAGATTGATGGCCAATAATAGCCACATTCAAGCACTTTTGCCGTAGTATGATTTCCATCTTGGTGGCCCCCAACTGGGGAGTCATGACATGCTTTGAGAATTTGCATTACCTCATCTTCCAAACACAAAGCCGAATGACGTTGTCGGCGCATATCTGGAACAAAAAGAGTTCCTCCCAAAAGTATTGCCTACACTCCTGCGAGAACTTTTTCTTTTGATAAGCTTCCAGTCCGTCGGGGATAAGGTTACTAACCAAGAAGTTAGCGATGTAGGTATACCAAGGAGTGAAGGTGATAGACATTTCCAATATGTGTTCATCTGGGAATACATCATTAATTTCAAGATCTTATTTTAGTCTTCCTGCCTCTTCAAGCCTATATAAGTAATCTGCAACTTGATTCTATGCTCATTTCTGATCATTGACTTCAAAGTCAAACTTTGTAACAAAAGAATCCGCCTAATCAATCTCGGTTTAGCATCCTTCTTAGCCATAAGGTAGTAGAGAGTAGCATGATCGGTGTAGACTATCACTTTGGAGCCCAAAAAATAAGCCTAGAATTTCTCAAAAGCATAGACAATAGCAAGCAGTTCTTGCTCGGTCACAGTGTATTCATTTGTGCCCATTGAGTTTCTTGCATGCATGGTAGACATAATGAAGAATCTTGTTATGTTTTTGACCAAGTACTGCTCCAATAGCTACACCATTGGCATCACACATGAGTTCAAATGGAAGAGAACAATCGGGTGTGACAATAATAGATGTCGTGGTGAGCCTTACTTTTAATTCCTATAAAGCATTGAGGCACTTCTCATCGAAATCAAACTTCGCATCCTTTTAAAGGAGCTTGCTTATGGGACTTACAATTTTTGGGAAGTCTTTGATAAATCGCCTATAAAAACCGGTATGCCCCAAAATGCTTCGAACGCCTTTTACCGATGTAGGTGGAGGAAGCTTTGAAATGATCTTGATCATTGCCCTATCTACCTCTACGCATTGCTTGGAAATTTTGTGGCCAAGAACAATACACTTGTCCACCATGAAGTGACATTTTTTTCAATTGAGCACAAGGTTTGTTTCCTCACATCTTTTGAGAACTTGCCTAAGGTTGTCATGGCAATGCTCAAAGAAATCACCAACTACAAAACATCCATCCATGGAAACCTCTAATAAATCCTTTATCATTCCCGAGAAGATTGACATCATGCATCCTTGAAAGGTAGTCGGAGCATTGCATAGCCCAAATGGCATTCAGCTAAAGGCAAAAGTCCCATACGTACATGTGAATGTTGTCTTTTCTTGATCCTCTAAGGCGATGTTGGTTTGGTTGTAGCTGGAATAACCAACCAAGAAACAATAAAATGACCTCCCATATAGCCGATCAAGCATTTAATCCATAAAAGGCATAGGCAAATGGTCTTTGTAGGTAGCACTATTGAGCTTCCGGTAATATAAGACCCCGTAATAGTTTTCCTAAAACCCGAGATTTTTGTGATGCCGAAATAGGCGTAGAGGTTAATAGTAGTAGAAATTCTTCACGGCGAGCAAGCTCGTCGCGATTCGGTCTCTTTGGATTGAACAGTGCGCTAGGGAGTTGAAGGAAATATATTTGCAAAAATAGGCATTTTTGCGACCCATTATGCGGTCGCAAATCACTTAGCGGGCCGCAGAATGGCTACAGAGTGAAGTAGCCTTTTAGGACAATTTTGAGGTGAATTATGCGGCCAATTATGCGACCGCATAACCATTTCGCTGGAGGCACTTTGGCCGCATAATCTGTCACGAACCAAAATACTAACTCAGGTCGTGATGGCGCCCAACACCGGGGACAGGCAAGCCAACACTTAAATTACTAAGAATTTTACCCCTATTTAATTAAGCATTCCATAGCGTGAAAAGTTTTGAAGCTCAAAACATTAAATGAAAAGGGTAATTAGCCAATTTGAACAAAAGCAGTCATAAAAAGACATGAGCTGATATATATACAGACCTATAAACCATAACATCTACCACGTGTGTGCCAGGAACTAGTGTCACAAGTCTTACGGGCATACTAACAGAATATACAAAAGATATAATAGAACAGTCCCACTGTCTGAAAGTAATAGACGGGAAATAACAAAAGAAGACTCCATAGTGCTTCCGAGGATCGCCAGGAGAAGCAGCTCACCGTGAAGTCAGGTCCAACTATAATCAGAATCGAGCTCTGGTCTGATAACCAGATGCACCGGCCTCAGAACATGTACAATTAAGTACATAAGCATAGCATGAGTACATAAATAAATATGTACCCAGTCTAATCTCAAAGAAGTAGCGACGAGAGGTTGACTTGACACTTACTAGGGTCCAACAATATAATTTAACAGGATATGATAAAAGCAATAGGCATACGAGGATGATAAAGTAGTAAAAATTAAAGGTAAGTGCAAATAAATAAATACTGGAAGTAACTAAACAATTACAACTTCATTTTTCCCCCAAATATCTGTCAATTCAATATCCATGAAATCGTTAACAATTTAGCATGCGCATACGGGATAAGGATAACCGGCCTGAGCCATCATAATAATCATATTTGTGCACTGCCGAGGGTCGAACGGCCCGAACCATAAATGTATATTTCAATCCGTCGTGGCGTACGACCCGCTTCCAAGAGAGTGGGGGAAATAACACTCCGCTCGCGGAATGTAAATTGCGAAGCGGTCACATGCACACACAATATCTTCTTAATTTACTTTTTAGAGGGCATTCCTTTAGTTTACCAAATTCCATGATCTCAGGGAACACAAGTTGCATATAACATGAATTCATAAAGCACATAATTCATTTCGAGGAAGAACACAAGGCGTGATGTGGGCCTAACTACCCGGACATAGCAATAATAGTCGCTACGTACGGAATCTCGTCACTTTGTACGTACGTAGCCCTCGCAAACATTAACATGTAGTCATTTAATTCACCTATGGGGACAATTCCCTCTTATAAGGTTATAAAGGAGACTCACCTCGTGTAGAACCTCCTTTCCGGGTCAAGAACGTGCCTTAAACTCCAAACACGTCACCAAAGGACTCGAAACTAGCCAAATGTTACGTAAATATATCAATTTATACTCAAAAGTATGAAATTCTCCTATTTAATTAGTTATTTCACCTTACTTTGAAAATTCCCAAAATACACCCCTGGGCCCACATGTTTGAATTCCGAAAATTTTCGAAGGAAACAATTACCCATAACCTAAGGATCGTTAATATATGATTTTTGTATGATTCCATGGCTAATTAACGAGTAATTCCCTAAATTTTCATAAAGCCCTAGGTTATTACTTTACCCCTTGATTTCCACCTATTAGAAGGTTAATTTAACTAGGAATTCATGCATTAAACTAACATTAGGGTAGAATTCACTTACCTTTCAGTAGCTAGGTCGTGGGGCTCTTTTCCAAGCTCTCAAGGTCGTCTATGGTGGAAGAAAATGGAGTAAAATGCACAAATCCCCTGTTTTAAAGAACTCACTGCCTACAGTGGTTCTGCAGCTGCGGCTCAAGGACCGCACCTGCGGTCTCACACCTGCGAGTAAATACTCGCACCTGCGGAACTGGGCTAGGAGGACAAAGCTCGCACCTGCGGAGAGGAGCCCGCACCTGCGGCTCCGCTCCTGCGGAACTTGATCCACATCTGCGAGAAAAGGGCAGTACTCTTGAAAATTCACCTGTGAGGCTTGGACCCAGGAACGGTCCCGCACCTGCGACTGGGCAACCGCGCATGCGGTCACACCAGATCTGGTGCACCAGCAGTTATAGTTGCTGGTTTTTGGCCTCGTTTAGTGCCCGAGCGGCACCTGGGCCCACCCGATCCCCCTTCCAAATATACCAACAAGTCCCAAATTATAATACGGACTCACTCGAGCCTTCGGAACACCCAAATCAACGCTAAAATGAAACATCACACCTCAAAACCCCTAGAATCAAACTTAGGAACTTTAAGTTCTTGAATTCGCTAACAATGCGCCGAACCGACCTATACTACTCGGAATAACCCCAACTTTGCGAGCAAGTCATAAATGACATAACAGAACTATTCCCGGTCTTGAAATTCCATTCGGACCTCGATAACACAAAAACACGTTTCAAATCAGAATTTGAACTTAAGGAGATTGATATATCACCATTAGGCGTCGAAACGCTCCCGGGTCGTCCAAAACCCGTTCTGAACATACGCCCAAGTCCGAAATCATCATACGAAGCTACTGGAACCGTCGAAACTCGATTTTGATGCCTTTTACGCAAAATGTTGACCGAAGTTAAACTTGGCCTTAAAGGCCAACCTTAAGGAACCAAGTGTTCCTATACCACTCTAAACACTTCTGAATCCCGAACCACCCGTCCCCACAAGTCATAAATCATTAAAAGAAACTACGGAAAGTCTCATTTAGGGGAACGGGGTTTGATAACACAAAATGACCGGGAGGTTCTGCGGTGTGTTATGCGACTGCAGAATAGGTTTACGGGCCGCATAACGGCGGCAAAGTGAAGCAGGCCAGCCTAATTCCTAGTACCACTTTTCATGGTCATTTTGCGGACCGCATAACCATTATGAGGTCGCATATGCGACCGCAGAACCTGTTCCGGAGCTTCACTTTTGGGGTTTTTAAACACGACCTTATTCCATTAAAACACCTACCTTGGACCATTTTGAACTTATTTTCTGATATTTTTAGAGTGAGAGAGAGGGTCCTAGAGGGAGAAAGTGATCTTCATCAAATTGCTCTTCAATTATCACTTACAACCTTGAAGATTATCAAGAGAGGAACCTAGGTCTTCTTCCTAAGAGGTAAGATTCTATCACTCAAACTCTTAATTTCAAAACGTAACTAGAATGGGTCATTAGTAAGGTAATTCATGGGGATGGGAGTGTTTACCTTGCATGCATGTGTTCCTAAGGTATGTGGGGAGGTTGTGAGTTAAAGATATAAAAGAATGGGGTGTGGGTTGGTGGCGTCTTTCATAAAAAGGTCCATGAAAACTTAGTACTCACATAGTGCTTGATAGAATGCTCAAGGGAGCTCGAATTATGATCATTTTCCTAATTTTGGCTTCAATTTTGCTATATTGCTAAAATAGATTGAAGTTGCTAATATTTCAGAATATTTTAGAGTTTTAAAAGGCTCAATTGAGGTATGTTGGCTAAAACCTCTCTTCTTAGATTTGAATCTCATGGTATTCATGCAATCGACGTAAGTCCCAAATTGAACGTCCTAGAAATTGCTATCCCGAATGTGCCTGCTTTGCAAATATGTGTGTAATATGTATTCCCATACTTTCATCATGTTATCTCATCTTCTGAGGAAATGTTCAATACTTAGAATATGTGCTAATATGCCTAGACTTCAACTCAAATTCGATCAAAGACTGTTATGTCAAATTGTGTGAAAAGCATGTATGTGCCTTGAATTCTAAATTGCTCACATGTGAAATCAAGTCTTAAATGAAAACCGTGTTGTTATTCATGATAATAATAATGTTGGATTGTGGAAAAGAACTTGAATTTTGAAATAAGGCCAAGTGCCAAGAATGACTTTATAATTAAAGCCACTTATGCCAATGTGCTCAAACGATGGGAAAGAAATATAAAGTAAGATGATTGATTGAAATTGTTGATGTCTCGAATGAGATGGCTTAGCCGATCGGGCCAAGATCACACAATATGTAATAACACGGTGGTATTGTGAGTGAAATTGTGAACATGGTTGATATCTCAAATGAGATGGCTTAGCCGATCTGGCCGATATCGGACTCCGTGTAATAACATGGTGGTATTGTGAATGAAATAGTGAATATGGTTGATGTCTCAAATGAGATGGCTTAGTCGATCGGGCCGAGATCGGACTCCGTTTAATAATACGGTGGTATTGTGGATTGTGATATATTGGCATAAAAGACCATCAAACCTAATAACGTGGCAATTGACTTGAAAATCTAAGTGATATTTAACTTGACGTTTTAGTGTTAATTACAGTTCATATTTCTTCTTGACCGTTTCCCTTGTGTTACTATTCATTTTATTGAAATGGTGTTTAGTTTTCATACTAATACTATTAGACAACACTAATGTCCCTTTTGTCGGGGGCGCTGCATCTTTAAATTGATGCAGGTGGTTCCATAGCATACAATGTTGATCACAGATAGGTGTTGCATCCTCTTCTCAGCGGGCTCGGTGAGCCCCATTTCATACCCGGGTCATGTAATATATCTTTTGTTTATATTGTTGTACTTTTTGAAGTATAGCCGAGGCCTTGTTGCCGGCACCTTCTTTACACTCTTTTGTATCTTTAGAGGCTTCGTAGACGCTATGTGGGTTGTATATGGGTTCTAGAAAGGTCAAACAGATTATTTTATTTGGAATTTTATTCCACTAAATCATAAAATGTATGTATTTTGAACCTTAACAGGGAAGTAACAAAATTAAATGGTTTAATAATGTCTATATATATGGTCCTTCTAATATTTAGCTAATAGAAACATGCCTTCTCTTATCATAAGCGGGTTAGGTAGAAAGTGTCTAATAGACTTGCTCGATCGGGCCCACTCGGTTGAGCGTCGATCGCGCTCCCCAAGGTTGGGGCGTGACAGGTAGTCCATGCAAACTCTCCACCCGGTCACCGTCCTCGTTGGGATGAGTTCATTTTTGTCATTTTGAATCATGGTCATGCCTCCTTCCTTTGGCACACATTGCACCGGACTCACCTAAGGACTATAGGCATGGGGTAGACAACTCCGACATCCAACCATTTTATGATCTCCTTCTTCACCACCTCTTGCATGGAAGGGTTTAGCCTTCTTTGATGCTCCATGCTAGGTTTGCTCTCTTGCTCCAATTGTATCTTCTGCTCACAAATTCTGGCAGAATCCCTCAGATATCCTCTATAGTCAACCCAATGGCCTATATGTGCTCCCTCAAGGTATTCGGTAAGTGTTCAACCTGCACATCATTCAGGAAAGAAGAAACAATTACAGGTATAGTTTCATTAGAGCCAAGTAATTTATACCTTAAGTGCGATGGAAGTCTCTTGATCTCAAGTTGTGACGGCTCGATAATTGAAGTCTTAGCGAGAGGGGTGACTCTATTCTCTAAATCAAGAGAAAGCTTCTTTGGTGCATAAGTGTATCACCCAATCCCTTGCAATGCAGTAACCGATTACATGTATCCTTCTATGTCTTCACCATCAAATTTTACGAAAATAACCGACAATGCCTCTTCAAGGCATTCCTCTTCCATCTTCACCTTGGCTGCATCCTCTATCTCATCAACAAAATCAATGACTGAGATACTTTCTTATGCATGTAGCAATTTCATACCCTTACTCGCTTGAAAAGTAACTTCTTCGTCATTAACTCGAAACTTGATCTCATTTTGTTCCGAGTCCATGAGTTCCCTCCCGGTAGCAAGTAAAGGCCTCCCCTAGATAATAGGGATCTCGTTTTCAACAGCACAATCGACGATAACAAAGTTGGCAGGGAGGAGAAACTTCCCCACTTTCACAAGAAAGTCATCAACAATTCCCACCGGTCGCTTTATTGAACGGTCGGTCATTTTCATCCTCATGCTTGTAGGCCTAGGCATACCTAATCCCCCTTGCTTGTTAATAGAAAGGGGAGTTATGTTGATTCTAGACCCATTATCACAAAGGGCTCGTGTGAAATCACGCAATCCAATAGTGCATGGAATGGTGAAGGCTCCCGGGTCCTCTTTCTTTTGGACAGCGGTTGTCACAATGATGGAACTAACCCGATGAGTAACCTTCTCCACTTCATTCTTGGTTGTTCTCTTTTTAATTATCAAGTCTTTCAAGTTCTTAACAAAACCCGGCATATCATGAAATGCTTCCACAAATGGAATGTTCGCCGATAATTGCTTGAGAATGTCATAGAACTTCTCGAGTTTGCTATCATCAACCTTCCTAGAAAGTCTTTGAAGGAAAGGAGGAGGAGGCCTAGGAATTGGGGCTAGAGTTTTTGGTGCCTCTATTACCTTCTCCTTAACCTCTTCATGGTTCACTTCTTGAATTTTCACCTTCTTTGGGAGCCATTCAACTTCAACAACAATTGGCACCTCAACTTGTGCCTCGACTTCTTTTTCATAATCTTCTACTTCGAGCACGTGTTCATTCTCTCCTTGAGGGGGTTGAGAAACTTGTGTGGAAACCACTGGCTGAAAATTCTGTTGAGCTATGTCGCTGACTAGTCTAGGGTAATGCCTCCTCATATGGCCAAGCTCTCCACACTTATAACAACCTCTAGGCGACTGAGGCTGCTAAATATGAAATTTACTTTAATGGCCAAAATACCCACTAGAGAAATCCTGAATAGACAGATCTCATTATGAACTCACTAGGAGAGCATTGAAAGATAATGGAACTGGAGTGCTAAAAGATGACCGGGCCACTGCTCCACGGACTACATACGGTGTAGAATGAGAGGACCTACCATGATGGCCTCTACAAGACTAACCTCTAAGCTACTAGAACGATGTAGTATCTTATCTCTTACCATAGCTTCTCATCCTTGACTATGAATACGCTCTATCCTCCAAGCTATCTCTATGGTCTAGTGAACTTAGTCCCAATCTCTTACTCTCAAGTCATTGAAATCCTAATCCCATAATTCAAACCCCCAATGAATCTCCTCACCCTCTTAGCGTCGGAAAGGATCAAGGTAACAATATGATGAGACAACTCTGTGAGTCTCACCTCATACTCGGTCACAGTCATGTAATCCTGCTGAAGATACTCGAATTATCCTCTCAATTCATCCCTTCTGGTGTGTGGGATGTACCTCTCTAGGAATAACTGTGAGAGTTGAATCCAAGTAAGAGGAGGTGAACCTGCTAGTATGCACATCTTATAAGTATGCCACCATCTGCTGGCATCCCCTCTAAACTTAAATGTACTGAAGTCCATCTCATTGGACTCTACCAAGCCCAAGTTGCAAAGCATCTGGTAACATCTGTCTAGAAAATCACAGGCATCCTCTAAAGTACTGCCCTCAGAGTGTAGAGGATATAACCTCTAAAACCTTCTCCATCCTCTTCTGCTCATTAGAAGACATAGCAGGTTGAACCACGGGTCTAGATGCTATAATAGGCTACTTCAAAGTACGACTGATAGGGGTCTAAACTCCCTTTCCAGCTGGAGATATGGCTGGGGCCACTGGAACCACTCTAGCTGGAGTTAAAGCATCAATAATACTGACCATCTTGACTATGGCCTCCTAAAATGCAGGTGCCGCAACAAAACCCTCTAGGTGGAGTTGGAACTGGGCCTCAACAAGAACATCAACAAGTTGATCCTCTACCTGATTCTCAGGCGGATCCACTGATACTGCTTGAACAAGCTCCTGGGCTCAGGTGGGTACTCTACTCATAGCCGCCACTATGCGACCCTTGGTGGGAGCCTTGGCCCTACCCTGGTCCCTGTCCCTCACGTCTACAGCCGTAGTACTGCCTCTCCATCACCTGACACTATTGAAGCACGCATTTTCACCATTTGAGAGACGTTAGAAGAGAGAATTATGATTTAGACAATAATAAACATACGATAAGGAATTAAGAAAATGGAAGTTTACTTAAACCCTATAGCCTCTCACAAATAGATATTGATGGCTCTGTACGATTCACAAGACTCTACTAGGCCTATTTGTGACTTGTGAGACCCTTAGAACCTAGAGCTTTAAAACCAACTTGTCATGATCCAAAAATCCCACCAAATGTCGTGATGACATATTACTTACTTGCTAGGCAAGCTAACACTAAACAACAATATTAAAATTCATTTTAAGCCATTTACAGAGATATGATAACAATAATAATGTGAAATAAGTCCCAAAACTGGTATCATAAATACAAATATTTGATATAGGATCTACACATGACCACAAATGTCTGACGAACTCTCCAAAAACCTGGGTGTCACATTATAGTCACGAGCATCTAACAATAATATAAAATCTGAACAGAATACAACGACTTTGGAAATGACAAAAATACATATACAGGTATAAAATAGTAGGGAGGAGGAACTCCATGTGTTGCAGATCGGATCAAGTAAGCATCTCGCCACGAAGTCTCCAAATAGCACTCCTACTCCGTTGGGTGAATACCACTATACCAGCCTCAAGACTTGCACAAAATATGCAGGGGTGTAGTATGAGTACAAAATTATGATACTCAATAAGTATTAAGTCTAGCCTAGAAGAACTAGTAGCGAAGGGTTGACTCTGACATTTACTAACAGCTAAATAAACATATGAAGCATAAATACTGCATGGGATAAAGTATGGTATAATCAATCAAGTTTTCCAATAAAAACATAGTAAAATTAGAATGTAAACATACCTTTCAGGCTAGGAAGATAACACAATATCAGTTATCTAAATCTTTCAACATCACAATATGAGTCAGTTAACATTCATGTGTGTGTGTGTGTATTAGAGTTATTGCACGAGATATGATAACAATAATAATGTGAAATAAGTGAAATAAGTCCCAAAACTGGTATCATAAATACAAATATTTGATACAGGATCTACACATGACCACAAATGTCTGACGAACTCTCCAAAAACCTGGGTGTCACATTATAGTCACGAGCATCTAACAATAATATGAAATCTAAACAGAATACAACGACTTTGGAAATGACAAAAATACATATACAGGTATAAAATAGTAGGGAGGAGGATCTCCATGTGTTGCAGATCGGATCAAGTAAGCATCTCGCCACGAAGTCTCCAAATAGCACTCCTACTCCGTTGGGTGAATACCACTAAAACCAGCCTCAAGACTTGCACAAAATATGCAGGGGTGTAGTATGAGTACAAAATTATGATACTCAATAAGTATTAAGTCTAGCCTCGAAGAACTAGTAGCGAAGGGTCGACTCTAACATTTACTAACAGCTAAATAAACATATGAAGCATAAATACTGCATGGGATAAAGTATGGTATAATCAATCAAGTTTTTCAATAAAAATATAGTAAAATTAGAATGTAAACATACCTTTCAGGCAAGGAAGATAACACAATATCAGTTATCTCAATCTTTCAACATCACAATATGAGTCAGTTAACATTCATGTGTGTGTGTGTATTAGAGTTATTGCACGAATCGAGGCTCCAATACGTGCTCACATCCAATACCAAATCTCAGTGCACAATTCCTATATTCGACACTGGTCAAGTGTCCAAACTAGCACTATCTTGAGTGATTGCGCTCACAATGACCAAAATAACATGGGTAATTACCTGACTTCAGAGGTATGATATTCAAGCATCGTTGTGGAATGCAATCTGATCTACTAATGGTAAATATATCATTGAAGTGTGCAGTCGGATCCACACATATGACTGATGTAGTGTGCAACCCGATCCACACATATTATTGTTGTGCCGTGCAACCCGATCCTCACACAACATCATCAATAATCAATATCCACTCACAATGTCCATGGTGCCAAATTCTCATTTCACAATATTCAACTCTCCAACTGTTGAATATACGTATGAAGCAATATAATTACAAGGCAACGGATCACAACAATAGAAATACGGATAAAAGCTCATATGGCTAAATGATGTTTATGGCTAATCACAATTCAATTAAACAGATTTTATATTCAACAGTCTTTTCAATATTTAATATGAATAGGTTAAGCCATGTAAGCAATAAGTCATGAATCAATAAAACAAGTGTATGACTACGTCTTATGAAAAAAGTCCAATATGGCAAAATAATCATTTATGACCAGTTTAATAAGTCATAACTATAAGCATGCTCTAAGTACAATTACAAGTCATCACGTAGCCATAGAATCAATGAAACATAAATAACAATTTTACATAATGCAAATAAGGCATAATCATAAGACAAACTCTACCAGATAATGTCACGACCTAGTTACGTATATATGTTCGTTACCGTGCATATATGTAGCTCCTAAATCAAGCAGCATGCACCAGATATATTAGCTACACGGAGAATTTCCTCTTACATGGATAGATAAGAGACTTACGTCCATCCAAGAACACCTTCAAATTTTCAAAATAGCTTTTCCTCTAAAATCAAATCAACCTCCAAGCAACACAAAGGTAGTCAAATGCAACTCAATAACGTCAAACAAAGCCATATGAATAAATTTCAAACAATAAGTTTCAATCTTTAATTAATTCCCCAAAAGTCAAGGGATAGATCCGACCATCTATGACCCCACGAGTCCAAATATATGATTAAACTCGAAAATCGATTCCAATTAACCCTCAAATTTTAAACATACACTCTTTTAAGTTGTAGACAAAAACCACAAATTCTCTTGTTCAAATCCATGTTTTGATGTTAGATCTAGTGTTAATTCCATATAAATTCATATATTTAGTGTAGAATCACTTACCCCCAAGCGTGTGTGTAAAACTCTAGCTTGGAACTCCTCAGAATAAGCTCAAAAATTTGGGAAATAAAATAAGAAATCACAAATTTTGGTTTTAAATAGCCCATGTAAAGAAATTGTCCCACACCACGAAAATGACTATGCAGACTGTATAACTGATTTGCAGTCCACAGAACCTTTGTGAAAGGAAATAGTCCCACTCTCCGGCCATCGCAAAATCAATATGCAGTCCGCAGATCCATTCTGTTGTCCGCAAAATTCACCGCGAAATTGAATATACCCAAACTCTTCAATGACCGCGAAACTGATGTGTGGCCCATAGAACCATTTTGCGGTCCGCGCAACCCTTCGCGACAATGACCTACCAACATCCAATTTCTGCAATCTCACTCTGAATGCACTGAAGCCACCCGAGTCCCTTAGGACCCAATCCAACAATACCAACATGTCCATAACACTATCCGGACCTATCCAAAGTCTCAAAACACATCTGAAAACATCACAATAATGAACCGATGATCAAATCTAATAGATTTCTCTTAAGTTCGTAACCTTCAAAACTTTCTAACAGACGTCCATTTACAACTTAAACGCCTCGAATCTCAATGAAACTTTTAAAATAACTTTTATTCAACCATATGATTCTGTTCCAAATCTCGAAACATCAATCGGGGTCCAATAACACGAAATTCAACTCTTGGTCAAACTTATGAACTCTCTAATCCTTTAAATTGCCAACTTTCTGTAAATAGAGCCAAACCCTTCTTGAAATCTCCACGTCCAAATCTGAACATACGGTTAAGTCCAAAATCATCATATGAACCTATTGGAACCATCAAGTCTGGATTCCGAGGTCGTTTACTAAAAAATCAAACATTGGTCAACTATAGCAACTTAAGCTTCCTAAATGAGTCTAAGTGTTCGCAAATCGCTCCCAATCGTTCATGAAACCATACCAATCATTCTTACAAGTCATAAAACAAGAAACAAATAAACATACAGAAACATCAAATAGGAAAGTGGGGCTCAAATACATAAAATGAATCGAGGTTCACCGCATACTCGCATTAAATGGAAAGGACTCACGTCGCTTTAAATTCAAAAGTGATGATAACGATTTCGGTGGTTTTCCTCTTAAACCTTATCACTTCCCATATAGTTTTTCGAAAACTACTCGAAAAATGACGGTTTCGTGTGGTTACTCTATCCCCGTTTTTTCCATTCTTGTCCCATTTTTCAAACTAAATTTCATGAAATAATAAAATCGGATAGATTTTCTATCTTATCGGTGAACTATATTAAAGAATTTTCTTTTGAAAAATTCAAATTATTCTCAACAACTAATAGCAATTAGTGGTACCATTAATAGTTATGAAATTTTGTGTAGGACGATGGAATTTGTTATTGACTTCCATATCGACGCATAAGTTTAGTTGTATTCAAGGGTGGATGACACAGTTACCCACAAAAATAAAATTATTTACACTTACCTACCTATTTATTTTTCTACCCATTAAACTAATTACGTTTTCTACCCATAGTAGTGTTTGTGGGAAATTTTCTCTCTTTTTTTCTCCGTTTCTTTTTTATATCTATTCTTCTTTTCTTTTTTCCTTTTTTTCTTTTTTTTTCTCCTTTTCTTTTTTGTTGTTATCTTCTTATTTCTTTTCTTTTTTCTCTTTTTCTATTCATTTATTTTTGCCCAATCGTATTATTATCATTTTATCATAACTTATTTCACACAAAATTTGAGTTCTTTATTTTTTTTTCTTTTTTTCTTGTTCCTTTTCTAACCCCATTTAACTCATTTTTTCTTTTATTTTCTTTATTTCTTGTTTCTTTTCTAATTTCGTTTAACCTTTTTTATTATATTTTTTTTCTCTTCATAATCTAATTTCATTAATTGAACTATTTTTATTATTCTTTTTTATCAATAAAAAAAAAAAATGATATAGTAAATATTATTTTTAATTTAACTAGTATAATATACCTTTTACCTTCTTTTTTTTAATTCAATTATTAAACTGATATAATATCAGTTGTCATTTGATTTGATTCATTCAATATCACACTGACTGCTTCTGAGCACTTTAAATTACATAATCAAATTCTAAGAATCAACATGTGATTGCCATGCAAACCTTGATCTCCTTCCCTACAAAATATTAGTTACACATTAGTAATAACACAATCAATTATGGAGCAAGAATATATAATCTACAACCACCAAATTTTCATATATACTAGTTAGAATAGAAATGATAATAAAATATTGAAAAATACAATAAAAGTATAAGTACCAAAAAATACTTCTAGTGCCATATGATATCAATATGTATACATGTATACCAACAGAGTACATGATTGCTCTAGAGTATTGCCATAACTATCTGCAACTATACTACTATACCAAAACATTAAAGGATGCAATAAAAGTATGAGAAAATTGCATGCTCTTCGTTGCAAGCTAAATATTCTCAAAGCAACATGATCATTCCATAACTAACAGGGTATATAATTGTATGGGGTCATTCCAACAATTGTGTATAACTATAAAAATTATTACATAATACACATAATCTATGCCCATCGGCACAAAAAATCCTAGCACTACAAATCATGTTCATATAAATAATTTCAGAATAGACTCAATTAAAAATGCAGCTAAAACAACCAAAAAGATGTTCAAACTATCATATGATAACAATATGGCATATAACTATATCAACATGGCATACAGTTTTACTGATTAATTCCCGACAACAATATGACTGTACTACTATTACATAACACACATGCATAAAGAGAAAAATAAAATAAATAGTGTACCATATATTAATATAATAAATTATTTTAAAATATTGTACTATATTACTATTATTAAAAGAAAATCAAATAGTGTTCCAATTAAATGCAGCTAATACAACCAGAGGATTCAATTAGCATACGATACAAATATAGTATATAATTGTACTAAAAGGGTATATAGTGGTACGGGGTCGTTCCAATAACTGCATATAACTATAAAAACTATTACATAATACACAAAGTCTATGTCCATAGGTACAAGAAAATCCAACACAACAAAACATGATCATATAACATTTCAGAATAGAATCCACTTAAAAATGCAGCTAAAACAACAAAAAAATAATCCAACTACCATATGATAATAATATGACATATAATTATACCAATAGGGTATACAGTTCTACTAATTAATTCCAGGCAACTATATATGACTATACGACTATTACATATTGCACATGCATGAAGAGAAAAATTATAAAAAAAATAGTATACCACATATTAATATAATAATATATATCAAGATATTGTACTATAATATTATTATATAAAACAAACGCATAAAAAGAAAATCAAAATGATTACATAATACACATGCATAAAGGAAAATTAAAAAAATTTGAGATACCGTATTATTCTACTATTACTAAAGAAAAATCAAATTGTGTACCAATTAAATGTAACTAATACAACCAATAAAATTCCAACTAACATATGATACCAGTATAGTATATAGTTATACCTACATGTTATACAGTTGTACACAATGAAATTTAAGAAGATTTTTTAATTCAATTATTAAACTGAAATAATATTAGTTATCACATAATCTAATTAACTCAATTTTGTGCCTCATCGATTATACTAAAATTTAAATATGTTATTTTGCCTTCATCTTAATCACTTCGTTGAATATGACTTCTACCAAAAAGACAGTGATGACAACTCCTTTTTTAAGCAGAGATAGATAGAGTATGTATTGTAATTAATTTTGAAATGGATATAAACGGATAATTATTTTGACTTGAGGAAGTAGTTAATATAAATTGCTATTATTGTATGTCGTGATAGTATACTATTATAGTTAATTATATATGATTGAATTAATTAATATATATCAAAATGGTATACAATATAACATTTTGGTATACAATACAAATTCAGCTTCTTCACTAATTCAACATTATTTTAATCCAAATCCAAAAATATATCTCCAAAATTTTTATCAAACTGACTCAAAATTTTGCCATCCAATCAACATTTCATCACACTCTAGTTAACATCGAATCTAAACAACAACAAGCTCAACAAACACTCTTTATGAGTTTTAAGCTTTAAGTTCCTTTAATGGTGGACTAGATTTTCTTATAATAAATCTTCAAAAATTAGCATTGGCACCATAATATACCATCAATTAACAAAACCCAATAATTTCAACATCAAAATACTCCAAACAAACACATATCTTGGCACAATACCACTAAATTTGTACTAATAATTAAATGAATTAGATGGTCAAACTCCAAAGTGAAGTAGATTAAGGCGAATACGACCAAAACTTACCACAAAGAGCGTTGGCAATCAAAATTTGTGATTACATATACAACTTCACAAATTTACAGCAAACTGAAACCTTAGAAATTTTTGATCTTTTTTTTATAACAACAACAACAAATTCAGTTTGATCCCAACATGTGGGGTCTAGGGAGGGTAGTCTGTACTCAGACCTTACCCCTACCTAATGTAGGTAGATAGGTTATTTCCAATAGACCCTCGGCTCAGGAAGAGCAAGAAGAAGAAGATGGAAGCAAGGAAGGAAGTAAGATGGAAGAGAAAAAAAATAGTAACCAATAATGCAACAGGGAATACAATACATAAGGCGAACAAAACCACATACCGTAATAAAAATCTAAGAATATGAAGGGAAATGCATGCTACTAAGCCTATCGGTGAACGCTATAAACTACCTACTAACCTTCTACCATAATCCTCGACATCCACGCATTCCTATCAAGTGTCATGTCCTTAGTGAGCTGAAGCAGCGCCATGTCCTGCATAATCACTTCTCCCCAGTACTTCTTAGGCCAACCTCGACCCCTTCTCAAACTCTCCATGGCCAAGCTCTCACACCTCATGACAGGAGCATCAATGCTTCTTCTCCTAACATGTCCAAACCATCTCAGCCGCGACTCCCGCATCTTGTCCAACACGGAGGCTACTCCCACTCTATCCCGGATAACTTCATTCTTAATCTTATCTCGCCTGTTACACCCACACATCCATCTAAACATCATCTTCTCTGCTACTCTCATCTTCTGCATGTGGGAGTTCTTGACTGGCCAACACTCAGCCCCATACAACATAGTGGGTCGAACCACCTGTTTACATTGAAAATGATAATTACAATTAAATTTAATTTTGTGATTCTAAAAATATGTAATTTATTTTAATACTAATTTTTAGGCAATAGATGCTAAGTGTGAGTTGAACAAATAAGATATGAGTTAAAGAGATCTAAGATATGCAAACCAAACTGCCCTAGGTCGGGGTCTCGAGATGGCCGAGATATGACTTCGAGGTTGAAGCTCGGTGACAGTAGTGAATGACCAATGAAGGTCTAACAGTGTTAAGGGCCTCGAATGCGGCTATTTATGATCAATGATGAGTAAAAAAATAATAACAATCAATAAATCTAAGCAATAAATCTGAGGGATCAACAGGGGAGAGTGTTTAAGTTAGAGATCAGAGAATGTTCTTGTATTGAATATCATGTGTGCAAGAAATGGTAAGGGTCCCCTTAATATAGGAGGGAAAAATCCCAACATAGTACATAAACATTTATTACAAAGATATGCATATGGTACAATTATTTAATGCCACGGTACGGACTTGTACTATTCTTGCAGACCTGGTCAACTCTAACCACGTGCCCTTCGGGAGCCTCCGACTCGTCCATGATAGCCACCGATTTATACTGCCCCGAGATCGAGCATAGGGAACCCTCGGGGTCGAATCTCGAGTTGTGCCTCGAGCCTTCTGAGGGTGGTCAGTGGAAATCCATAATAATCATTAAATCAGTCTCTCCAAATTTAGCCGTATACAGATAGTCCCCACGCTTATTAGAATAAAATGATAAGAAGTGGTCTTGAACTCTTTCCTCTTTGATGCTTCCATCACGACGTCAGCCTCGTCAGAGCATTAAATGATGTGACTCAAAGGCTGCGTAGAGGTTGTCGTCAGCATGATTATCAAGAAGCCCACGAACCGTTTTGGTTCGACCTTCCAACTTCTCAAGCTTTGCCAAAATAGCTTCTATAAATACCTCAGGTGTTTATCATTCATACTTTTACAACATCCTCAAGTTTTTAGAGCTAAGTTCATTATATTCTGCATTCATCTTATCTCCGTGCTTGCTTTTTCATCTCCTTTCTTAGAAACCTTTCATAGTTATGGAAAAAATTTCTAAGACGGTACCCCGGAAAGAGGGCACCTCTTCTTCTGCATGCCAGTCCAAAGGCAAACCGAAAACACCACCGCGTATTGAGCAATGTATTCCAGGCCCTTTCGATATGATCTCTGATTTTACCATCGATAGAACTCCTTCCACACCGGGCCGATGCGATCCCATGTCTCGGTACATTAGTGTGGAAACCAAAGTGGAGAGGGTAAAAATGGAGCCGCTGGGGGAAGGCAATACAAATAGAAATCCCCGAAGCTGAGAAAGCATAGTGACACAAAAAGATGGCTTCCTCTTCGTATACACATACCCAGTCACTTTGGGTCCTATAGAGTGTTCTTCTCCACCGATAGACCCGGTGATACTTGGCTGTTGCCGTCAGTACCGAGTGACACTCGGCCAGATATATCCTTCCTTCTAGAGGATCGTGTATATGCTCCGATATTTCACCAACCGGATCAAGGGGATGACCTTCACCTTCGATTACTTAATAAGATTTTATAGCCCTCATCTCTTCCGAGGGGGTTTAATCAAGCTACAACATCGGTCTGCGAAGACGTTCTTCGCGAGAATCAATAAAGACAATGACCGGGGGTGGATGAGCCGTTTCGTCATAGTAAGAACCTCGGACATCATCCCTAATGATAAGATGCTATTCCAAGAGGAATGGAATATGAGGCGTAAGTGTCACTACCTCGAACACATTTCATTGCTCCTTCTCCTTATTCTGAACTGATTTTATTTTGACCATACAGCCATCGTTTAGTTCCCCGGTGCGGTGCAGGACCTCCCAAGATGGGTCAAACGAATAGATTCTACCTTCCTTTACACAAAGCGATCTTGGCGTGATTGGGACAAGACGCGGTGGAAGGCCAAGAACCATGGTAAGCTCTTCCCGCGGTAATTGCCAAATTTCACATAAGTTTCCTTTGTGGCGGAAGGTTTGATATATCATGGATATGCAGGTCTCGGGGACAGTCTGTCGACGAGACCCCCTTCTCCTGGTGAAGCAGAAACTACGAAACCCGATAAGGGTAAGAAGAGGAAGAAGGAGACATCGGCTGAGTCTCCGAAATCAAAGCAGCCCAAGGTTCGAAAGCCTAAGACTGATGCTACGGTCTTGACTTCGGATGTTGTTGCAAGTCTTCGTGCCATAGACGAAGATGACGATGAGGATGACCTCCCTTTGGTACCAAGGGTAAGACGGAGCGTGGACGCTCCGAAGACTGTTGAGCATCGAGCCGCCGAATTAGAGATGGTCGATGTGGGACATCCTTTCACGGAGGGAACCCTCGAAGAGGGCTTAGGCGCTATCCCTGAGCCATTCACCGGACATGGTACAGTCCACATCGATGAGTTCAGAGGTCTTGGTTCTGAAGTTCTTTGGGGCCAGGAAGAAGCCCCAATATAAATCGATTTTGTGGGAGGCTTCAATTTGGGCCCTTCATTTTCCCCAGGGGAAATAAGGGATGCATAGAACAGGGGCGTTGCTGACGTGGGGGCCTCTCAGGGAGAGGACGATGTTTGTAAGGATTACTTTGTCAGCCTCGAGGAGGATACCGAACTTGATTCCCTCGTTGCTCTTGAGGAAGCTGGAAAGCTTCAAAAGCAGGTAATCCCATTCAACATATTGTTTGTGCTTTGAACTCCTATCCTTGTTTTTTGTAACTTCTTTCCTTCATACTGCAGGTCAAGAAACTATACGACCATGCATTTTCCAAGATTTATGATGAGCTACTTGGCGCAAGGAGGAGCTTGAGAAGCTCACCTCAGAGCTGAATGCATCAAAGACTTCCTCTGTCCGAAAGGACGAGGAGCTGAATGAGCTACGGACCAGTCTAGAGGGAGTGCATCAAGAGTACACTAGCTTCAGCGAGGGGGTAATATGACACTCATGAGTTCTTTTCTTATTCTCATAAGTTGTTGCTTACTAACTTGATTCATCGTTGCAGATTGAACAAAAGAATGCCCTCGTAGGCAACTTCATGAAGCGACTGCATATAAGGACGTGGAGATCCTCGAGCTGAAGAGGCAGAATGAAACCGTGGCCTCGGAGAGGGACCTTTTGCAGAGAGAGCTGACCTCGACCCAGGATCTTCTTCGGAGTGCCCAGGAGGAGGCCACTTCATTATCTGTGGCGAACTGTAAGGCCGATGAACATGTGGCCTTATATAAAATATATGCAACTACAGCCAATGATCGGGCTAGGCAGATATCCGAAGAGGCCGGGCTCAACCTGGCTCGGGTCATTGCCCATGCTTGTTCACAAGCTAGGAGGCAGGCCCTAGAAGAAGCAAGTGCCAAAGGTGTCGATCTCTCCGCTGATATTGAGAAGGTTAGGACTTTAGACGAAGAATCGGCGCTTTCAACTTCCTCGGACGAGGGCTCCGATAGTGACTTCGGTAGCGGCTCAGATAGTAGTGAAGGAGAGGAATAGACTCGCTTCACTATTTTTTGCTTCCTTTTTCCCTTTCTTTTTGTTCATCGGCTCTTCGGAGGAGTTGTGTAACACATTCTGTAAATACATTTTTGTGAATGCAAAAGGATTTTTTGCTTCAAGTCTTTTATTTTTCAATGCAATGACAATATTTTGAATTTTGATGTCGGCTCTTTAGAGCCCATACTTGGAATAATGGAAGCCCTCAAGATTGGGAACCATCACGGGGCTAGATTGGTATGTGGATCTTGATAGTTCTTTTTAGAACTTGTACTTGTAGAAACGGAGATCCTCGAGATGTGGCACCATCTCAAGGGTAGGCCAATATGGATGGCTATTCAGATCCTATTAATATAACAGAGACCCTCGAGGTTGGGCACGATCTCGAGGTTAAACTGACATCGACGGCTATTTAGAGCCCATAATCATAGAACTAGAGATCCTCGAGATTGGGCACCATATCGAGGCTAGATCGATATCAATAGCTCCTTAGAGCTTGTATTTATAGTAACAGAGATCCTCGAGATCGGGCACCACCTCGAGGCTGGACTGATAGCTCTTTTAGAGCCTATTTTTGTGGAGACAGGGATTCTCGAGATTGGGTACCATCTCGAGGTTAGGCTGAAGTAATAGAGATCCCCGAGATCGGGCACCATCTCGAGGTTAGATTGATATGAGGACCTTGATCCCTCGAACATTGTATGAATGCGTCGTCAAGATGACATGAGTTGTGAAATGACCGAGGTGGTCCCATTGGTACATTTCCCCAAAAGTGGTAATGGAACGGTCATAATTAATTGGCCTTCAAAGTAGGCGAACAGTTGTCGCTTGCTCTATATATGTACTTGCCTTCTTCACCTGAAGACTTTGCCATTTTGAGCTGTTATCCTTTTCATAAAGCTTTTTCCTCTCGCATCAATTCTTCTAACATTTTAGTTTAAAGTTCCATCTTGAGTTTTCATCTCCTTCTCCTTGTGCCAAAGTAGTTATGGCTGCTATGCCAAAATCTGCTCACCAAGAAGGTGATAGTTTTGCCTCTGCTTCTTGTCCAGTCAGTGGTACATCACCAGTGTTAGGCGAGCGAACCTCGGACTGCATCGTCTCGAGGAGGAACCTCATGTTAGAGAGACCTCCCAATGTTCGGTCCATCAGGAGAATGCATTGAGGTTCATCCCGTCAATAGGGGAAAAACACCTCAAGGAAGCAAGGAGAGAATGCGGATGGGGAGTAGAGGTGGTACTGCAGGTACCCTCCCCGGAAGAGGATATCATGGCCCATGTAGAGGGGTTTTTGAACGTATATACGTAGCCCTTTACATTGGGCCCTCTCAACAGAGTCGTGCTCGACCTTTGTAGGAGATATCAGGTTACCCTGGCACAGGTTCACCCGTCTTCTTGGAGGATAGTGCTGATGATGAGCTTCTTCGCAGAGAAAGCTGGGCTCGTGTTCACCCTTAGTCATCTCATCAGATTGTACTGGTCTTCGCACTATCAGGGCCTGATCACTCTCTGACGTCGATCCACCCAGCCTCTTGTTGCCGGTGATGAAGAAGAGAGGGATCAAGGGTGGATGACTCGATTTGTCCGAGTGCGGACCACCGATATTATCCCGGCGGAGTTCATGCCCGTTCTTGAGAAATGGAATTTCACACGTAAGTGGTACACTCGTGCTTTTGTCATTTTGTTCATAGCGGAGGTGGACTCGGTAATAATGTCTTCTTTTCCTTTTTGCAGCAACTCCGTGGTTTCCATTTGAGGTCCCCGACCTGGCATAATGGACATGGATATTGGCAGCCTGCTCGACTTACGATGAGCGTAAGTGGCGAGACCTGTCGAAGGGCGTATGGGAGGCCAAACACCATGGTGAGTGCCATAAGGTTATTTTCTTTTAGGAAAAACTTTCCCTTTTATTAACTTCTCTACTGCAGGCATTGAAGAATTCTCTGAAATGAGACCGTGTCCTCTCGGAGAGGAGGAGGGGTCGTCGGCTTCAAGGTCGAAGAATGATAACAAGCAGAAGGAGTATTTGGTGGGCGAGGAAGCTCACAATGAGGCAAGGTCTTCCCAGAGGCATAAAGGCGATGCAGCTGAGCCTGTCAAGACCGAGGTCTCCAGCCTTGGGGGAGTGGTTCCTCCCTTTCCACCGTCTTCTTCCCCGTCGAAGGTACTTCGAGGGAAAAGGGTCTTCTGCCACCACTTTCTTCTCCTTTTGAAGGTACTTCGAGGGATGTTCGGGGCCAAGGGACGCTCGATGGGAGCGGGGTCCCTAATGATTATGTCCTCTCTCGGGATGGTTCAACTGGGGCCGAAGAGGCCAAACCATGAGATGCTCGCTCGGTCTCCGAGGAGGCTCAGTGGATTTGTTCTTTGGAAAGTTTTGATTATCTTTGTGTCTTTCTTAACTCAGTGTTTTCATTTTCTAACTGAATCTTCTCTTTCATAGGCTTTTGACAAGCTCAAGTCCGAGTTACTTCGCTGCGAGGCTCGGTTGTGAAAAGCCTTGGACGGGGAGAAATCCCTCAAGCTTCTTTGTGATAAAAAGGCAAAGAAGTTGACGCACCTTCGATACGAGGTGAATCGATGCCAGAACTACGAAGACCCCCTCGAGAGACAGGTAACCTTCATTTCGATGATATGCATGTTTCTTCTCCTATCTTCTGAGGTTAACATTTTGATATTTCAACGGTAGAGAAAGACGGAGGACTTGGAACGCCTCTGGGGAAAAGTAGGGCAGGCCAACCATGAGTGTAGTGAGCTAAGGGCTCAGATCTATGCCCAAGTTGAGGCCAATAAGAATGCTTTGGCCAAGGCTTATGCCCTCGAGGTACAACTTCGGAATGCCCGTGAAAACGGCTGGTTCCAGATGAGCGAGATTGCAAGGATCAAGTTTGACCTTTTGAAGATGAAGGTCGAGGTCATGGATGCCCGTGCTGAAGCCGGTGAGAACCAACCTAAGACCGACAAGAAAGTGGTCGTGTACTTAAAAGGGGTTGCCGATGCTCGAGCAGAGTTGAGAGGGGCTTCTGATCGTGAGAGTAGGAGAAGTGACTATGCCCGATGCAGATCCTGAAGGGAAACCCTTGAGGAGATCCATGCTAGGGGCTTCGATCTCTTGGAAGAGATAGAACAGGCGGATGAATATGGCTCCAAGTTCCTCGTATCCGATTTCGAAGATAATGAGGAAGCGGCCGATAGAGTCGTAGTCCCCAAGAGGAAAATAGACTAGGCTTCCTTTTCTTCTTTGTACAAGACTCCCTGTGAGAGCACTTATGAATGTATATTTGTAATACATATCCATATGAAAAAATCTCTTAATACTTTCAATTTGCTTGTATATATTCTCCTTTTGTCTTGGAATTTCAATTGTCGATAGCAGGTCCGACGAATTGGACTTCGAGGTTAGAAAACCCTTAAGTTTAAAGATTGGCCCTGAGGCTTGTTAGGCTGGCCCGTAGGCTCTCATGCCCATGCCCTTAGGCATTTTTAGGATGGCCCGTCGGCTCTTACGTATTGGCCCTTAGGCGCTTTTTGGTTAACCGCTCAATCCTCGAGTCGGGTTTTGACTCAAGCTCATCGACCCTTAGGTTTTTGAATTAGCCCTGAGGCTCTCTAGGTTGGCGCTTAGGCTCTTACGCATTGGGTCTGACATGACCTTTAGTATGGCTATAGATTCCCTTGCTAAAGACTTTATTGAAGTTTTTGTGTTCGTCCGAATCTTCGAAGGTTCGATGAGAACCTCGATTGTGAACCGTTGTGTGACAATAAATAAGCACCTTGGGAGGTGTCTCTCGTTGGATGAAGTTTAAAAGCCTTGTCGGGGCCAATATTACTGAAGATTTTTTTCTTATGCCGAGGGTAGCCTGATTAACCGGTTCTTTTCGAAGTATTTGTGATTGTATGGCGATGGTTGGGTGTCCCCGAGTCGTGTTAGTTTGGACAGAGCCTTATGACCGTAGTCATTGTGTTTGGCCGGAGCCTTATGACCGTAGTCATTGTGTTTGGGCGGAGCCTTATGACCATAGTCATTGTGTTTGATCGGAGCCTTATGACCATAGTCATTATGTTTGGCTGGAGCCTTATAACCGTAGTCATTATGTTTGACCGTAGCCTTTTAGTCCCTGAGTGAGGTAGCTTCGGCGTATATATCGAGGGTATGCCTTTTTAGGGGTCTTACAAGTTCGAATATATAGCCTTGGCTTTAAGATCGGGATTATGCCTTTTGTAAGGTTTTATAATTTGGACATGCCTTACTTGAGGTCTTACAGTTTGACATTGCCATATGGAGGCTTTTGGGGCTCGAGGTTGCCCGATTGGGGTATTATGGCCTCGAGTTTTTGATAGCTTGATGGGGTGACAGTCGACGATAGTCCCCGAGACATCGAAAGTTTTTCGCTCTGCAGTCATTGCTTGTAATCTTGATGTTGCCTTATTGAGGGCTCGTGAACTCGAAGTATCCGGTCCTGAGGTCTTACGGCTTCGAGTTTTTGGTGTGAGTCCCCGAGTGTTCGGGAACTTCCTGGCTCTTCGGTTGTTTCTTGTGAAAATAACAAATCTTTTGAAAATGCAAAGCTTTTTTGGAGGTAAGCGATATTCCTATGATTACTTGGTACAAGTATACATTATTTTTGTTGTCGAGGGTTCGATTATTTTATGCGGACACGGATCGTTCGATTGTTTGGCCCGATACATAATTTTCCTATCGAGACCCTTTTGGCTTACTTCGATTTCTCCAAGGAGGTGACCTCCTGGGGGGATGCCCCCCAGTATTTGAGGTTGATTAAAGAGACACCTTGAATAATTGTTGAGTCTTCCTTAGGTATCATATAGGTGTCTCCTCGCTAAAAACCTTGTCGGTAAAACCCATTTGGGATAAAATCCGATCTAAGGAAAAAAGAGCGCGATGCATGCTTTAAAACCTAAGATCTTCAAGTTGGAAGGTACTTAAATTTTTTCTAATCGGACACCTGCACATAGGTCAGTGTAAAATGTAAACAAATGGGAGATGGTCATACCTTAGTAGCGATGGCGTTCGAGCCTCGATGTGCTTCAACAGCTTGTTCCGAGGACACATTACGATCCTTTATTCATGAACTCGGGTGCAGCCGAGGATGTAGCTTGTGATTGCTACTTGGATGTTTGCTTATTATTTGGCTCCTTCGATGTATAAGATGCTGATATCGAAGCCGCATCATGTACTGCGAACATCTCTCATGCTGCATGATGCTCCCCGTATACTATTTTTATTCCCTTCTTCGTGGGAAACTTCATCATTTAATGAAGGGTTGACGGTATTGCTCTCATGCAGTGTATCCACGGCCTTCCGAGCAAGACATTATACTCATGTCTCCGTCGATGACATGAAACTTGGTATTTTGAGTTGTGCCGGCCACGTTGACCGAGAGGGTGATCTCTCATTTCGCTGTCTCACTCGCCATGTTGAATCAGTTAAGGACTCTAGAGGCGGGCACGATCTGGTCGAGCAGTCCGAGCTGCCCCGCCACCCTCGACCTGATTATGTTGGCCGAGCTACCTGGATCTTCGAGGACACGTTTAATTTGAAATGTATTCACAAGAAAAGAGATTACCAGTGCATCGTTGTGAGGTTGAGACAAGGTCTCGATGTCCTCGTCGCTGAATGTGAGGGCGTCGTCGGGTACGTACCTCGAGTTCGCTTTTCCCTGGTGATGGATATTTTTGTTCGTCTGATGAGGGGTTCATGTAGGGTGTCGATTCCTCACATGATCATGTGGATGACATGTTGTGGTTCTTCTGTTTCAGTTTTCCTATTCGCCTCTCTTTCTCGAAATTGATTTTTAGCTCGGTCGCTGAGGAATTCTTAAAGGTGCCCTTTGTTGAGTAGTCGAGCTACTTCCTCTCGGAGCTGTCTGCAATATTCGGTCCTATAATTGTGTGTGCCGTGAAATTCGCACATCAGGTTATGATTTATTTGCGATGGATCTGATAGTATGGGTTTTGGCCATCTTGTGTCTTTGATTTTATCTATGGCCGATAAGATGTCTGAAACATCAATGTTGAAGTTGTACTCAGATAATCAGTGTGCCTCCACCGGCCCTGCATGTCTGTCAAAACCGGCTCTGCTCACGAGTCCCCGAGGATAAGGCTGGCAGGTGGGCCGGGCCCGTAGGCTAAACGGGCTAGCGGGCTAAACGGGCCGGCCCGTGGGGGGTCCGGGCTTGGGGGGCTTTAGGCCCGTGGGGGGCCGAATCTTCATTTTGGACCCATGAGCCCGGGCCTGGCAGGCGGGTCTGGGCCGGGCCAAGAGGGCCCAACGGTCAAAAAATTAAAAAAAAAAAAAAATTGTTTAAAAAATGACCAACGGTCAGAATTTGGCCCCTTAAAATAGCCGTTTGGCTTGTTTAAATAATAGCCATTTGGCCCCCAAACTTTGTTTTAACCCCAAACTTTTTATAATTACACTTTTTCCCTTTTCTCAACTATAAATACACCATCATTCTTTCATTTTTACTCACAAAAACATCAATCTCTCTCTAATTTTCTTCTACTATTGCTTACTTTATTATTGTAAATTGTGAAAAATTGTGAAGTTGGTGAATTGAAGTCTTCAAGTCTTCAACATTATATAATTTTCAAGAAGTTGTTCGTCAATTCGGTAAACTCGTTCCAACTCTTAAGTTTTAATATTATAGTTTTGTTTGTTTAATTTATTTTTCATTATAATTAATATGGACTTGACTTTGAAAGGAATGTTTGGTTTTAAAAGTAAGGGAAAGGGAAAATCTAAAGTCGGTGAATCTAGTGGCCAAGATACTACTCCTCCCTCGGCTCCCCGACATAGACATGTTACCCGTCCTCCCCCACCTATTATTCTTGATAGTGATAACTCTTATTTTCAATTTACCGATAGTCAATTTATACATGATCTTACACCAGGTTCATATTTAAATGATGAATATATGAATGCTCTTTATGGTGATCCAACTATCGATGAAAATGATGAGGAAAATTATGATTTATATGAAACTCAACCCGATTTAGATGATACACCTACTAGTCATATTGTTAACCAAACTGATAATAATCCAAATGATGCCCCGGATGGCCCTCCTGTAGTAACCCCTACTTTTAATAGACAACGTGGTAAACGGTCTGAAACATCTCTTGTTTGGCATTTTTTTACTCAGCTAAGAGATCAAAATAAGGCTAAGTGTAAAACTTGTGGCCTCTTGATGTCTCATAAATTTAATGACCACCGTGGAGGTACGATTAGTTTGAGTAGACACATATTGAAACACCCTGATGCTAAAATTAAATTTCAACAAATGAAAGCTCAGCAAGAGGGGACAAGTGTAGGTACTCAGGTTAACCCTAGTACCGGGTCAAATCTAGTTCAACCGGGAATTAACACTGTTACCGGTGGCATTTTATATTACGATCCAAATAAAGATCGTGAAGAATTGGCAAAAATGGTTACTGTTATGTGCTTACCATATAGTTTTCCCTCTAACCCTCACTGTGTCCATTATATTAGAAGAATTTTCAATCCTACTTATAAAGGATGGCCTCGCACAACCGTAAAGTTTGATATTTTTAAATATAAACATGAATATGAA
>ML279250.1:0-11459 GCA_005239495.1 Nicotiana undulata | reverse complement strand
GGGTTTGGGAGGAAAAAAAGGGGGGGGGGGGGGGGATAGATTATGAGTTGTTAATCTTTGAGATCAACGGTTGAGATTATAAAATGGTGACGAGTTGGGTGAGGGCATGTGGTTTGGGTCTGGGGCATTTGATTTGGGCTGCAGATGGGTCAAAGTGAGTGGGTCTAGTATTTTGGACAATTTGGGGTCCGGAATTTGTATTTATGTTGGGCCACAATTTTAATATACGAAAATAAAATAAATAAATTAAAAAATGGTTAATAAAAATGATAAAAATACTATTTATGAAATTAACACTTAAAAATAGTAAGTTGTACTTGTAAAAAAATACATAAATGTCATTCTGACCTAAATATCATAATATACATAATTATTTATCAAATATAGGCTATTATTTCAAATAATATGTGAATAGTATAAAAATACAAAAAATATAACTGTATAAAATGATGTGATATACTATAAAATATGCATGAAAATGTAAATAATAAGTTTGGATAATTAATCACTAAAAAATAATTTTAAAAGAGTAATTAATAAATATTTATCAATTAAATGCTAGAATCAATTTAGAAATGCTTATAAAATGAATAAAAATTATTTGTATAAAAATTCCCATGATAATAATTAGACAAAAGTATAAAAGATTGAATTTAAAACATGTCGCAGAGTAGTAGTACAAGGAAGTATTCTACAAATAATATGTATTATGTAAAAAAATACATTATAAACTATACTGGCTAAGTGACAAACATGAGGGCAAAATTGAGTATCAACAGTACCCAACTCACCTAATAGTGCTCTCCATAAATGCAAAGTGAACTGAGTGCCTCGATCTAAAATAATGGAAATAGGCATGCCATGCAACCGAACGATCTCCTGAATGTAAATCTACCAACCTCTCCGAAGTATATGTAGTCATCACCGGAATAAAGTGTGCAAAAGTCTATCGACAATGATCTAAACAGTATCAAATTTCCTCAATGTCTGCTGCAAACCAACCATGTAATCTATATTGATGCGCTCTAGTTTCCACTCTGGTATAACCATCTGCTGAAATAAACCACCTGACCTTTGTGTTCATACTTAACCTACGTGAAATTTAGTCACCGCATTACATATCCAACTATGTCCTTCTTCATATGCCGCCACCAGTAGTGTTGCCTCAGGTCACGATACATCTTTATGGAACGTGGATGAATAGAATAGCGCGAAATGTGAGCCTCCTCCAAGATAAACTCACTCATTCCATCAACTTTAGGAACACATAAGCGACCCTAGAGTCAAAGAACACCACCATCACCAATAGCCACCTCCTTGGAAACACCTTATAATAACGCTCTTCAAGAACTAGCAAGTGCAAATCATCATACCGACGAGCCTTAATCCGTTCGGATAACAAGACTGAGCAACAACACATGCAAGAACTCGACTGGGCTTTGAAATATCCAACCTCACAATTCAGTTGGCTATGACTGTCCAAATCTAATGGCCTCTCTTTTGCTGGAATCAATGTCAAGCTACCCATATCCTCAACCTTCCTACTCAAGGCATATGTGACTATATTTGCCTTGCCCGAATGACAAAGAATGGTCATATCATAGTTTTTCAACAACTTAAGCAACCTACACTGCCTCAGATTAGGTCCTTTCTCTTAAACATATGTTGCAAATTACGGTGGTCGATGTATACCTCACACGATACCCCATAAAGATAATGCCTCCAAATCTTAAGAGCATGAACTATCGTAAATAACTCCAAATCGTGCATAGGGAAATTCTTGTCATGGAGCTTTAACTGATGAGAAGCATAAGTAATCATTCACCTCTCCTACATTAATACACAACCCAACGCGTGAAGCGTCATAATACATAGTTTGTATCCCAGAACCATAAGGCAATACCACTACCGATGTTGTAGTCAATGCGGTCTTGAGCTTCTGAAATCTCGCCTAATAACTATCGAACCACCTGAAACGAACACCCTTCTAGATCAATCAGTCAAATGAGCTGCAATACTGAGAAGTCATCCACAAATCGACAATAATAACCTGCTAGCCCCAAGAAACTCCTTATCTCAGCCGCAATGGTAGGATAAGACCAACTCTGAACTGCCTCGATCTTCCTAGGATCCACCTTAATACCCTTACTTGATACAACATGCCTCAAGAAGGCCATAAAATCTAACCAGAACTCGCACTTACAAAACTTAGCGTATAGCTTCTGTTCCCACAAAGTTTGAAGCACTACCCTCAAGTGTTGCTCGTGCTCCTCCATGCTACACGATTAGATAAAATATGTCATCAATGAAGACAATCACAAAGGAGTCAAGATATGACCTGAACACCCGATTCACTAAATCCATAAATGTCATCACGGCATTAGTCAAGCTAAAAGACATCACTAGAAACTCGTAGTGCCCATATTTAGTTTTAAAAGCCGTCTGAAACATCCGAAGAATGAATCATCAACTGATGGTATCGAGATCTCAACTCGATCTTCGAGAAAACTTTATCACCCTGAAGCTTATCAAATAAGTCATCAATGTGCGGGAATGGATACTTTTCTTAATGGGGACCTTATTCAGATAGCGGTAATCAATGCACATTCGCATACTCCCATCTTTCTTATTCACTAATAACATCGGTGTGTCCTAAAGCGACACTCTCAGCCTGATGAATAACTTCTCTAGCAACTCCTAAAGCTGCTCCTTCAGCTCTCTCAACTCTGCAGGAGCAATATAATAAGGCGAAATAGAGATAGACTAGGTGTCTGGAACCAAATCAAAATGTCGAAGTCAATATCACGATCTGGTGGCATGCTTGGTAAGTCAACAGGAAATACATCGAAAAACTCCCTCACCACAGACACTGAATCTATCATGGGAGTCTCCATAGCAGTATCTTGAATAAAGGCCAGGTAGGTCGCATAGCCCTTCTTAACCATATGTTGAGCCTTCAAGAAAGAAATAACCCAACTGGATGCACTACTAGATGAACCTCTCCACTCCAGCCTAGAAAACTCTGGCTTTGCCAATTTAACAATCTCCGCATGGCAATCAAGAATAGTACGGTGGGGAGACAACCAATTCATGCCAAGAATAACCTCGAAGTCAATCATATCGAGCAATAGAAGATCCGCCCTAGTCTCACACCCATAGAAAGTTACCATACAAGATTGGTATACCCAATCCACAATAACAAAATCATCCACCGGTGTGGACCAATACACAAGAACAACCAAAGACTCACGAGATACATCCAGATAAGGAGCAAAATGAGAAGACACATAGGAATAGGTATACCCCAAATCAAATAATATTGATGCATATCTATCCAAACGGAAATAATACTTGTGAACACAACGTCGGAGCCTAATGCCTCTAACCTAGCTGGAAAGGCGTAAAATATGATCAAGAGTGCTACCTCACTAGCCTCTACCTCTAGGTGGCCTCTACCAACTAATCTCCGCCTTTGGATGGTCGGACGGGCAGTGCAGCAGCTGGTGCCGTAATGAAGGGCTGATAGACCTACTGCACTGTCTTGCCCCAAAGTTTAGGACAAAATCTCTTTACGTGACAAAGCTCCCCGCACTCAAAACAATCCCTAGTTGTGGGAAACTGTTGACTCTGGATCTGTCCCTAATTGCTTAAATGCCTACTGGAGGAACCTTGAATAGCCGATGGACGGTAAGTGCTCTCTAAAATGGCAGTAAAGTATGGCTGCACTAGAGCACCCTCAATAGGTTGTGGTGTTGAATACATAGGCTTGTTATGATGGGCCCTCTCAAACTCACCTCTACCCCTAGACGGGGCGCCACTGAAACCTCCAAAATATCGAGGCTGTTTTTCCCTCGATGTGGCCTCCCTGCTCTGGCTTTGGACACACTCAATCCTCTAAGCTATCTCTACAGCCTAGTGGAAGGAAGTCCCCAACTCTGCCTCTCGGGCAATACTAACCTGAATACTATAGTGCAAGCCCGAAATAAACTTCTGCACCCTTTCTGCCTCCATGGGAAGCAATATAGCTGCATAACGAGACAATTTAGTGAATCTCGTCTTGTAGTCGATCACAGACATCTGGCTCTGTTGGAGTCGCTCGGACTAGATTCGTAACTTATCCCTCATGGTGGACAAAATATACTTCTCCAGAAAGATTTGCGTAAATTAATCCCAAGTCAAGGGAGGTGAACCTGTTGGTCTAGGCAGAAGATAAGACGGACACAATTTACGTGCTTTCCCCCTCAGTTGAAAAGTGGTGAAGTCCACCCCATTGGACTCCATTAATCATAATTAAGCAGTCTATCCCTGCAACCCTCAATAAAATCTTGCGGGTCCTTTGGGTGCTCACCGTCAAAGTGGGGAGGATGAAGCCTAGTAAATTTGTCCATCCAATTCTGCTCATCGACAGTGATGGATGGTCTAGTGTCTTCTCCAGCCGCTATAATCAGCTGAACGTCGCTACAAATAATACCCCTAGGGCTTGAAATAGCAACAGCATGTGCTGGTGTATGAGTGGTAGGGGTCTATAATCGCTCTTCAGCCTAAGATATTGTTGGGTCCGCTGGAACTAGTCCTTCATAGGTCATGACATCCATAAATCTCAACATACGGCCCATGACCTCCTGGAAGCCCCGTGTGGTCATGAAATTTGCATGGGCCTGGGCCTACTCAGCTGTAGGTATCTCGCGTTGCCCCTCAACAATAGGATCCTCTACTGGATCTCCTAGCGATGCCTTTAGAACTATTCTAGGACACCCTCGTCCTCTGGCAGGAGCACAGGCCATCCCTCGGCCTCTACCTCTGCCTCTATCGTCTAGAGGCACAGCCCCTCTGCTGCCAGCTGGTACCATTGCGTGTATTTTTACCATTCGTCAAAGAATAAGAAAAATGTTTAGATTTATAACAACACCGACAACTTGATAGTAAAATGAAGAATGTTAAGTTTCCTAACTCCCTATAGCCTCTCAAAGATAAGTACAACATCTCCGTACCAATCGGCAAGACTTTACTAGTCTTGCTCATGACTCGTGAAACCTATGTGAACCTAATGCTCTGATAACGAGCCGTCATAATCCAAATCCCACCATAGACTATGATGGCATATATCACTGTCATCAGGAAAGCCAACATTAAATTAACGCGACAATCTATTTCATAACACTTTCTAAAACAAGTGGTAAAATAAATAAGCAGAATTTTGTGTGCAAATCATGGTAAAATACTAGCACCTTCACCAAGATATGAAACATGAATATAATATATAGTTGAATATCATGAAAACGGTCTAAAATCCCCAAAACTCAGTGTCATAAGTGCACTAGCATCTATTAGAATATACAACACTACTACAACTATTGTCTGGAATGAGAAGTAGATAGAATACAATAAATAACGAGAAAGGATACTCCATGTGTTGTGAACCGAAGCATAGAAGGAAACTCACCTCTAAGTCTCTCAGCAAGTGTTCCTACGTGCTTGTGAGATCACCAGATGTGCTTGTCTCAGTACCTACACAATTAATACATAAGTGTAGTATGAATACATAAATCAACGCATAACCAGTAAGTATCTAATCTAACCTTAAAGAAGTAGTACGGGGGGTCGATATTGACACTTACTAGCGGTCCAATAGTCAAATATACATAGTAACTGAACAAGTATGAAACATGGCATGCATTAACAAAGTAGATAAAAATGAACAACTTGCTTTTCCATGAAAGAGACAAATATTAAATCGTCAAGTAACCATTTTCATATCGAGTAGAGTATACTAACCAATATCAAGTGTAAATATCAAGATTAGAGCCATAATGATAATGTATGCACCGACTCTCTAATGAGGTATTCCGAATGATTCTGCAGAGGAAAATAGCCCGATCCCATAAGAATGATGTTACATAATCCTGCCGAGCCGAACGACCTGATCATAGAAGAGTGGTGTTATAAATACAACCGAGGCGAGTGGTTTGATCCCATGAGAGTGATGTTTACATATTCCTACCAAGGTGAACGATTTGGCCCCATAATAGTAGTATTATATAACCTTGTCAAGGCCAACGGCCTAATCCCATAAGAGTGTTGAAATTCTCGACGGACCACTAGCCCAATTCGTGAAGATATGTATGAGTTAAGAATTCATGGAACTTTTGAACAAATAAGTACAACATAGGAGTACATTCGTAAGAAAAGACATAACTTTACAAATAATCAAGTATTCCACCGAAGTCCTAAAAATAGCAAAATCCAATAAACTACACAAGTCGAGTCTAAGTCATAAATTAAGGCATTTAAACACGCAAGATTAACTCAAATAACATAGATAAAGCGTGATATATTCTAAGTCTACTCGGGCGTGTCTAAAATCTAACATACGCACATACGCTCGTCACCTCGTAAGTATGTATTCCTATAACACATAACATATAGCAAATAGCACACTACGGGGATAAATTTCTTCTTACAAGGTTAGACAAGAAACTTACCTCACTACGAAATCCGATATCGGCTCCAACATCGCTCTAACACCTCAGACCAATGCCACGCGATCCAAAACTTGCCAAAGAACTTTCAAACCAATCAAAACATTGTCGAAAATTCATAATTTATCAACAAAAAGTAATATTCAACCTCACATAAAAAGCCAATCAATCTCAACTTCGGGCCCACATACCCGGATTCCGAAAATTCTCGAAAATAAATATTACCCATAGCATCACGTACTCAAATATATAATTTATTTCTAATTTCAAGTCCATTTTCGTGGTTAAAATTCCTGTTTACCAAAATATCCAATAAATTTCTGCTTATTCCCATGTCAAATCCCATATATAATCCATATGTTTAGCTCATAGTAAGTTAGAATCACTTAATTTATATTAGATGATAAAAATGACTCTTCAAAATCACCCCAAATCGCCCTTGGCATCAGAGAAATGAAAATAAGTGAGACAAGTCCGAGCTAACTAATTTCAAGCTTTTGTCAGGCCCTTCTTCACGTTCGCGGACCTCCAGCCACGTTCATAAAGGACACTGATCCATACCCTTGTGTTCGTGTGATCAACAACGCGCTCCCGAAGGCCAAAACCTGCCAGCTTAGGACTCTTTCTTTGCGTTCATAGTCACCCAACCACATTCATGAAGAGTAACCTTCCCAGATGCTTCCTCATCACATTCGCGACCCTCTTAAATTCAGTCGTGTTCGCGTAGAACGAAATCTCCTTGTCCCGGTTACTTTTTCGCATTTGCGTTCGCGTCCCTCCTGTCGCATTCGTGAAGAACAAAAGCTCACCTGCCAGTTCCCCCTTCATCGCGATCGCAAAGTATACCACTACCAGCAAAAATATGTCAATCGTCAATATGTTCTGGGTGGTCCGAAATTACCCGAGCCATCCGAAACTCCATCTAATCATGCCAACAAGTCCATAAAACCTAACCCGAACCTAGTTGAGGTTTGAAAACACAAAAAATAATATCACAACCAAGAATCGTACCCCAAACTAAACTAATCAACTATCCAAACCTCCAACTTCTTTAAATTAACCCCGAACACGACGAATCATACTTAAACAACTGAGAATGGAACTAAATTTCACACACAAGTCTAATATAACAACATGAACCTGTGCCAGGCTCGGAATACCAAACGGAATCTGATATCACCAAAGTCCACTCTAAGTCAAACTTAGCAAATTTAAAAATGCTTTAAAATGCCAACTTCCAACAATAAGCAGCAAATCGCTCCCGCACCACCCGAAACTCGGCTCGAATATATGCTCAAGTTTAAAATCACTATACGAACCTATTGGAACCTTCAAATTTGGATTTCGAGGTTGTTTACTCAAAATGTTGACTTAAGTAAAACTTGGCCACCTTAGGCCACCACTATGGAATTAAGTGTTCCAAATTCAATTAAACTCCTTTCAGAACCGCACTAATTGTGCCCACTAGTCATAAAACAAGAAAAGCAACTAGGAAAAATCTCAAATAGGGGAACGAATTGTAGAAAGTAAAACGATCTGTGAGGTCGTTATAAAAATCGTCAATTACCTATATCAGATATTTTTGCATATAAATTTCAGAATAAATTTATTTTTGTCTCTGAAGTTTAAAGTTTTACAACTAAAATTTCAGCACAACCCATAAATGAAATTTCATATATTACATCTTGATAGCATATGGAATTTCAATTAAAATATTTTCTAAAGATTAATCATTTGTTTCCTATTAAAGACGTATGGGTAATAGATAAATTTTGCACTCCACATGCTTTGTATTTATATCGGATTATACACAAATTTGCAGTTCACTATGTGTTGTATTTATATATTTTTTTTCATTTGCGATGTTGATTGCTAGGTTGATATTACATGTTTTTTTACGATTTTGAGCAGATACTTAAAGATATATGTATGTATATATATATATGTATATATATATATATATGGTAGCGGATGATTAACTTGAGGAAGAAGAGAACGTGAAGGAGGTATTCCCCCGAGCGGTTTAATTTTGCCTACAAAGTGCATCTTTGGTCTTTTTTTAGGGAAAAATAAAAGTTAAATTAATTTTGTTTTCTTAAAGTTTTTTGAGTTTGGTATTCGAAACTAAGTAACTAACAACGTATTAGGATTCAAAAGAATTTTATTACCTAATCCAACACTACATATGGTATTTTACTAGTATTTTATTTCAAATTCGATATGACTTGAGATATTTGTGCAACTCATGACTACAAAGACTAATATTAATAATAACTATTACTCCTATACTATATAGATAACCTATGCCAAAATCACCAATTTATGACCAACTTATGAAAAAAGCTGTAGAGAATAAGAAATTTTTTATTCTTAAGTTCTTTTATAGAAGCACTTATTCTTAAGTTTTAGAAATCCCGCGATGTAGGTACTTAATCAAGATTTTCTGTAACGACCTGGCCGGTCGTTTTGGAGAGTTAGCGCCCCAATCCCCGGATAACTGTTTCTCCCATGTTTTATTAGGTTAATGGAACGAGTCGGAGCGTTGTGTGATGAAAATTGGAGTGTTTTTGGACATATAGTCCTTTAAGGTGAGCTTTAACCTTAGAAATTGGGCCGGAGCGGGAGCTGTGTGAAGACGGATTCGGAATGGAAATCCGTCGACTCCGTTAGCTCCGTTGAGTGATTTCGGGGTTGGGAACGTGTTCGGAATGTGTTTTTGAGGCCAGACGTAGGTTTAGGCTTGAATTGGCGAAAGATAGAATTTCGGCGATTTCGGCCGATAGGTGAGATTTTGATATCGGACTCGGAATGGAATTCCGAAAGCGACAGCAGGTCCGGAATGTCATTTATGACCTGTGTGCAAAATTTGAGGTCATTCGAACAAGTTTAGACGTGGTTCGGCGTCGGAGGTGAATTCTTGAAAAATATTCCCAAGTCCTTAGGCTTGAATTTATGCATTTTGGGTATTTTGATGTTATGGGACGTGTTTTTAAGGCTCGACTAAGTTGGAATGAGGTACTGGGGTCAGTTGGTGGTTTTGGTTGAGGTCCCGGGGGGCCTCGGAGTCGATTCAGATGTTTAACGGGGAGTTTTGGGACTTTGCAAGCAGCTGAACCAGATCCTCTTCTGGTGTTCCGCACCTGCGATGGAATCTCCGCAGGTGCGAGCCCGCAGGAGCGACCCCCCCTAGCCACAGGTGCAAAGTGTGAGGAGTCTTCCCAGGGTCCGCAGGTGCGGAACCACGCCAGCGACAAAAGACCCGCAGGCGCGACCTCTGTCCAGCCTAAGTGAATCCCGCACCTGCGATTGGGTTTCCGCAGGCGCGGAGCCGCACCAGCGACCAGCCAGCCGCAAGTGTGATCCCAGGGGTTTTAAATGAAATCCTGCACCTGCGATGATATTTCCGCAGGTGCGGTTAACGGGACCGCTAGTGCGAAAATCCCTGTTCATATTCTAAGAATCCGAGGGTTATATTATTTCACCATTTTTGAGTTGTGGGAGCTCGGGAGAGGCGATCTTTGAGAGGATTTTCACGTGGGTAATCGAGTTAAGTGATTTTATACCACAATTGGTTAATTTCCACGTTCCTAATCTTAAATCCCAACCTTAAATTCATGATTTTTGAGTTAAAATTGAGGGAAAATGGAAGAAACTTCTTAGACCTAATTTTGGGTTTTGATTGGGTAATTGACCTCCGATTTGAGGGATTTTCATATGGTTAGACTCGTGAGTGAATAAAAATTCGGAAAATATAAATTTTACCCGAATCCGAGACATGGGCCCGAGGGGTGTTTTGGTCAAATTCCTAATTTCGCGTATTAGCTTCGAATTAATTAGTTACTTTGATTTCTTGAAATGATATTTACAATATGCAATCGAATTGAATAGATTTGGGCCACCTGGAGTTGGATACTCGTGGCAAGAGAGTGGTACAGAGTTAATTTACACAGTCGAGGTAAGTGGCTTGCCTAACTCTGTGTTGGGGAACTTCCCTTAGGCATTTTTACTGGTTTTTGCTATAAATACCCTGTGTACGTGAGGTGACGAGCGCGTGCACAGGATATTTTCACTGAAGTTCCTTATTTATTTCTACATAATGCTTCCTTTTCAACTCTATTATTACTACTATCATTTAAATTGCATAATAACTTAAGATTTATCAGGGTAAATTGATTTCTAACTAATTTTCCAATCGTTACTATTCTTTGAAACCGATTTAATGATTTTTCTTCGATATTTCCAACTGGTTTTTCCTCAAACCCTTAAACTACGTTATTCTGGAGATTTACTTTATATTACGTATTGCATACAGGGATTGCGGGCATAGACCTGAGCCTTTCCCTCATTTTGCATTGCATACAGGGATTGCGGGCATAGACCTGAGCCTTTCCCTCATTCTGCATTGCATACAGGAATTGCGGGCATAGACCTGAGCCTTTCCTCATACTGCATTGCATACATAGGGATTGCGGGCAGAGACCTGAGTCTTTCCCTCATATTGCATTGCATTGTACCTTTACTTTCTTAAAGAGCTTTATATATATATATATATATATATATATTGTCACGACCCGTTTCCGGGTTGTGATGGCGCATGTTGTGGAACCAGGCTAGCCAACCGTTACAACAATACTCAATTCATTTACTAGAGAAATTTACTCATCATTGGCTCAATTCATAGAAATACTGACATTTTTAATCATTTAAAACATTCTAACAAAAGAAATGAGCTCCAACAATCACCTTAGGATCTGGAGTCACGCAGTCATGAGCTACTAACCTCAATACAACTGAGAATAATAAAACTGAAGTTTTAAGTTTCAAAGTTATAATACAGAAGGGAGGATAGGGTAAAGAGGGACGGGACAACGAACGCCAGCTGCTACCTCGTCGACTCTGAAAGAATGGCTGCTATCGCCGCTCCGCGTCAAATCTCGGTGCACCTGGATCTACACACACAGTGTGCAGGTAAGTAACGAA
>ML279249.1:28812-41292 GCA_005239495.1 Nicotiana undulata | reverse complement strand
TTTCCGTTGCTTCTTTTTTTTCTTTTCTCCCCCCCCCCCCCCCTCCCCCCTCCTTCCTTTTTCTTTTTCTTTTCTCCCTCTGCTTCTTCTTGTCCTTCTTCTTCTTCTTCTCCTCCCTACCTTTCGGATGCGAGGGTGTCTTGGAAACAACCTCTTTACCTTCACTAGGTAGGGATAAGACCTGCGTACACAATATCTTCTTCAGACCCCACATGTGATAATATGTTGTGTATGTTGTTGTTGTTGTTGGTTGTTGTTGTTAATGTTAGTTAAAATTTACAAGTGTATTTGTGTGTCTTACTTTATTGCTCATAGTAGAATACACCTATCTTATATCTTAAATATATCATATTTCATACTACGAAAATATCATTGTATTGGTGTCTAATTAGTTAGGGTAACAACGATCATAGCATCTATCTATCTATATAGAATAAGAAAAATAAATCAGTATGATGATTCCAAGTGTCGCAACAAAAATTCAACAAGTGTTAAATTTTAGGACAAAATTAGTTATGTTAGTTAATTAGTTAATCTTTTGAATTTGAATTTAAAATAATTAAATATCTATATATTTGTAAGAAAACTATTATAAAAAGGAAAAAATATATAAATATAGAATGATAAGACTAATTTATTTTTTTGAGATGAGAAATTTTTTGAATAATAATTCATATGGCCACGCTATATGCTATATAGATATGATAAACTAAATATAAAAATGTAAACAATAATTTCAATAAATAAATAAATAATACAAAGATATAATTTTATTTCTTATGTTGTAGTCTTGATAAAAAAAATAAACTTTCATATTAATACAAGCGGGAAGAACAATTCAATTTAATTTCATGTTGAAACTAATACAAAAATAATTATTATAAATATTAGTAGATTTATTACGCATATTAAAAGAATTTCTCTATTTAACCTTTGAACTAGTTCAACACCAACCATATAGAAAATAAATACAATAATATTCGTAATATTGATAAACATTAAATTAAAAAATCAAATATTGCGAAAACAAAAACTATTGTATAAAGAAGATAATAGATATAATGTGCTTCCATCCTCACTTTAAATTTATTTGATAAAATTAAATGAACAAAGAATGCTAAAAAAATATTATTGATAATTTAAATATCAAAATAATTATGAGAAAGTGGTACACGATAACATAATTATATTCATTTTATTATATTAAATTGATAGTTTATTAAAAATTCATATAATAATTTAATAATATTAAATAATAAATAATACAATTAGATAATCAAGGAACCAAAAAAATGATTAATAGAAACACACCAGACTTATAATTATAATTACGATGAGAAAAGTCATACATATACACATAACTAAAATCATAATAAACAAATAGTTATTAGGAATCATACTATTAGGATATTATACATGAGATAACATATTATATATACAAACACAAATTGATAATTATTAAAAATATTAGTATATCTTTAATAAAAATAATAACAGGTTTATTTATGTAAACTTTTGATGAATTCAAAATTACAATTTAGTAAAAAATATTACATTATTTAAATTTTCAGTAAAATACAAAATGAGAAAACTAGTCAAATATTATAGTAAAAAATAATGTACGAAAAGAGGGTGATAAAGATAATCTTATGATATATTTGAATTAACTAAAAAATAAAAGTCAAATAAATAACATTCAAAAAAATATTGATAAATTTATACAGTTGAAATTTTTGAATAGGATAACACAAGTTTAAAAAAAAAAAAAAAAATTCAAAGTTAGAAATATATATCTGTATTGGTAAAAAATAGCTTCACACGTGTAACAATTGTGATGACTCAGTAATCTATGTGGCGCAATGAAAACGTGACAACTGGACGGAACTTTATGAAGAGGTGCGAGACAAAGAGACACGGAATAGCATACCTACGGGGTAATCAGCTACGGGAATCTCAACCTAATTGAGAAGAGGAAAAGGCATGGTCATAATGAATCCAGACAAAATAAAGGGCAGATTCGAAGATCTTCAATTAATGAGTCAGACGTTACATAACCTTCACGCAACAGTTACGGTTAATCATTGTAACGTTACATTAATACCATTATTAGTATTTAATGCTCAATCATTGAAAATGATAGACGTTATATTAAGAAATTCTCTATATAAGGGAGTAAAATATAGCTTGTAATGACATATTCGAATTACGACTGCAATACACTTATTTTTTGTGCATCTTATTGCTTTCCATTTACGAGTTTACTTATAATTATTAATTTATTCTTTGGTTATCATAAACCCGTGTTCTTCTTAAAATAACTTTGGTCAAGGAATCTAATTCTTTCGTTAAACAAATTGGTTCTGTTGCCGGGAATCTGATAATCCTTGCTTACTTTCAAACAATATCCTCTGAATTATGTCGAACACCAACAACAATAACCAACAAAGGGATGGAACTCCATCATCTTCAAGAACCCCACAATATTCATGTAACGACCCAACCGGTCGTTTTGCGTGTTAGGATCCTGTTTCCTTAAACGAAACCTTCCATAGCGGCTATTCGTGCTTAATGACTCGCGGGGGCGGGTGGTTCGGGATTTGGGAATGAATTGGATGGTTTAAGAACACTTGGTTCCTTAAGGCTAGCCTTTTTGGCCAAGTTTGACTTCGGTCAACACTTTGAGCAAACGACCTCGGAATCGAGTTCTGACAACTTCAGTAGCTCTGTATGATGATTTCGGACTTGGGCGTATGTTCGGCTCGGGTTTCTGATGACCCGGGAGCATTTCAGCGCGCGAAATAAAAATCAGGATTTCCTTATCTTTGAAATTTGGGTTGGGACGTGAATTTATGATATCGAGGTCCAAATGGAATTCCGGGACCGGCAATAGTAGTCATTTATGACTTGTCTGCAAAATTTGGGGTCATTCCGAGTAGTATAGACCCGTTCGGCGTAATGAAGTGGATTCTAGAATTTCCAAGTTCTTAAGTTTGATTAATTTAGTTTTGGGGTTGAATTTTGAGTTTCGTTGTTGTTTTTCATGTTCCGGAAGTTCGAGCGAGTCCATATCATGAATACAGACTTGCCGGTGCTTTTGGACGGGGTCCCGGGGGTCTTGGGGGTGTTTTAGACTCTCGGGAGCTAAGTTAGAAAAAGCAGAACATCCCTGTCTGGTTTCCTTCTCTGCGATCGCAGAGGGATGATTGCGATCGCAAAGAGGGATTTCTTCTAGGCTAAATTTTGTTCTCTGCGATCGCAGACATCACCCTGTGATCGCATAAGTCTCTTCCCCCAATCTCTGTGATCGCATACCTCACTCCTGCGATCGCATAAGCCTAACTCCCCACTCTCCGCGATCGCAGGCCCCATCTACGCGATCAAATAGTGTCGTTTGGGGCCCATGACCATTTGTTCTCCGCGATCGCAAACCTCCAGCCACGATCGTAGTGGTCTGGCAGCTTGGTCTCTGCGATCGCATGCCTGATGCTGCGATCGCGGTGAAGGTTTTCCTGGGCAGTATTTAAATGCCCAATTACGGGTTTCTTCTTCATTATTCAATACCCAACCTCCATTAGAGCTCCTCAAAGCTATGAAAAAGTTGTCCAAGGTCAAGTCCTTCAAGGTTAGTATAACTTCCTCCCTAAATTCATGAATTTATTATGGAAATCTAACTAGGTTACCTATTAAAATATCAAATCATGGAAAAATTGGATAGAAAATTCTAGGGCTTTGATAATTAGTGAATTATCCCTTTTTAGCCATGAATTCCTAAATAAATTATGTAATTACGATCCTTAGGCTTCGGGTAATTCATTCCTTCGAGAATTTTCAAAATTCGAACACATGGGCATGGGGTCGAAATCTCAAAAACCTTCAAGAATGCTTAATTTTAGGATTTCTTATTAATTCTCCTTCTTTGAACTTAGCATTGATTCAATCATACTATATTTGGCTAGTTGCGAGTCCTCGGGTGTAGATCTCGGAGATTCAGGCGCATCCTTGACCCGAGGGGTGATATCGTCACGAGGTGAGTCTCCTTTCCAAACTTGTAAGGGGGAAATGTCCCCGTAGGTTCCTTGTTTGCTATGTGTACATGTTGAGGGGGCGCGTACGTACCAAGTGACGAGAGTCCGTACGTGGCGACTATATTGCTATGTCGGGTAGTCGTAGGACCCACGAGCATGCCATTCCGTGCCTTATTTGAACCATTGTGTGTATCATAAATTGTGTTTATTGTTGAAATGACATGGGAGAGGTAAAAATATGATGATGTAAATCCTAATTGGCTATCAGTGATATGATATTGACACAATCCTGTTGAGATCACGATCGAGTCGGTACTCGTAGGTACCTATATGTGAATATTATTACTATCGAGTCAGCACATGAGTCGCAGGCATGATGCGCGATCGTGGGGAGCTTATTACTATCGAGTCAGCACACGAGTCGCAGGCATGATGCGCGATCGTGGGGAGCTTATTACTATCGAGTCAGCACACGAGTCGCAAGCATGATGTGCGATCGTGGGGAGCTTATGACCTCAGTCCTTATGACCTACCTTATGACTCCGGCCGGCTGTCTTGTCCGTATCGGTATATGTACACTTGAGTCTGGTTCACATATGACAACATTGGCAAGGTATTGTTGAATAAGAGGAATTGGTACTTGGTGCTCTTACTTGTGTTACATTATGTGTTCACATACTTGCTGCTTACTGTTTCACATGCCTATTGCTTTAGCCTTATCTTGTTCTACATTATGTTGCTGGACCTTAGTGAGTATCTAGTCGACCTCTCGTCACAACTTCTTCGAGTTTAGACGGGATACTCACTGGGTACATATTTATTTAATATGTACTCATGCTGCACTTTCTTTTCTTTTCTGTACTTGATTGTACAGGTCCGGAGGTTGGTACGTCTGATTATCAGGCCGGTGCTAGATATTGATAGCGTGGTCATACTTCACGGTTAGCTGCTTTTCCGGTGACTTCCTAGCAGCACCCTAGAGTTCTTTTGTTATATCCCCTGTCCATTTCGTTCAGACTGAGACTTTGTATATATTGTAGTCATTGTATATTCAGTAGTTGCCCGTGACACTCGTGATACTAATTCCTGGCACACAAGCGGTATATAAAAATTTTGGGTTTTGGGTTGTATAACTATGTATATGTCTTATTTCGGCCTTGTATTTACTACGATTTTACCTTAACTCAAGGCTAGTATCATGTTAGTTGTTTTAAACTAGTAATTATTGACTAGTTCGGTCGAATGGGGAGGGTATCACTTAGTGAAGGTTATATCGGCTTGCCTGACCCCGCTGTTTGGGCGCCATCGCGACTCGAATTAGGATTTGGGTTGTTATAACGTGGTATCATAGCCTAGGTTCACGTAGTATCACGAGTCATGGGCAGACCCAGTAGAGTCTTGCGGATCTATACGGAGACGTCTATACATATCTTCAGGAGACTATAGGGTGTTAAGAAACTCCTTTTGTTCATATCCTATCATGCAATCAATGATGTACTCAAACTCGATCTTCTATTCTCTCACAGATGGTGAGGACGCGTGCTTCTCATGTACCTGATCCGGGAGAGGCCGCTACCCCCGCCACTCGAGGCCGTGGTAGGGGCAGGGGTAGGGCACCTGTCCCAGTTAGAGGACGAGGGCGTCCTAGAGCCGTACCAGTTGCACCACCTGAGAATCCTATTATTGAGGAGTAGGATGAGTTGCCTCCAGTTTCTCCTGCTCCAGCAGACTTTATGACGGCGCCAGGCTTCCAGGTTATGGGCCGCATGCTGAGGTTTATGGACACTATGTCCCAGGCAGGGGTACTTCCATCAGATCCTGCTACTTCTCAGGCAGGAGGGGGAGCTCAGACCCCTACCGCTCAGGCCACAGGACCGGCAGCAACACGTCCTATTCCGGGTACACCGCCCGTGATTGGAGCTCAGCCTATAGTAGTACAGCCAGAGCCCAGGCCCATTGCAGAGGGCGACCAACAGAAGTTACTAGAAAGATGGATTAGACTTCGTCCTCCAGGCTTTGGGGCGAGCATGGTGAGGATGCCCAGGATTTCATCGACAGGTGCAGGGACAGACTGCACAATATGAGGATATTGGAGTCACACGGGGTAGATTTCACCACTTTCCAGTTAGAGGGCAGAGCTCGCAGATGGTGGCAGTCTTATGTGCTCAGTAGGCCAGCAAGCTCTCCACCGGTTACTTGGGAGCAGTTTACACAGCTATTTCTGGACAAATACCTTCCACCGTCTGAGAGGGAGGAGCTTCGGGGTCTGTTTGAGAGGTTAGAGCAGGGGCAGATGTCCGTGACTGACTATGAGGCGAGGTTTTCAGAGTTATCTCGCCATGCCCTTATGATATTGCCCACTGATGCTGAGAGAGTGCGACAGTTTGTGACATGCTTACATTCAGGTATCAGGACCTCCATGGCTAGAGAGGTAGAGATGGGTACCCCATTCCAGCTGGTAGTCGAGATAGCTCAACGGATCGAGGGTTATCGTACGAGGAGCAGGGTCAGTCAGGTCAGCAGGGTCAGCAGGATAAGAGGGCCAGATTCATAGGTGACTTAAGGGGTGCTCCAACTAGGGGCAGAGGTCAGTTTAGTAGGCCTTCATATTCAGCACCTCAATTTCCTCCGTGAGGCCTCAGTTCAGTGCCATGCCAGAGCGCTCCTACCGTCCTCCAGCCATTCACAGTCCATCCCGTGGTTACTCCAGCCATCAAAGATCCTCTGATTCCTATTTCAGTGCCGTGACAGATGATTCTCATCGCACTCCAGCCATTCAGGACTCTTACTCTTCAGGCCAGCAGGGTATGTCACATCTGAGATGTTACGAGTGTGGGGACTTAGGCCACGTGAAAAGGGATTGCCCCCGCTTTAGGGGTAAGGCCGTTCAACAGAGTCACCAGCCTATGGTCTCGCACCAGCAGTTTGACCACCTAGGGGTGGAGGTCAGATTGGCAAGAGCCGTCCTAGAGGGGGAGTCCAGTCAGGAGGGGGTCATTCAGCTCCAGCTCTTCCTGGGGGAGCTCAGTCGTCAGGTGCTACAGCCAGGTTCTATGCTATTCCGGCCAAGGCAGACGCAGTGGCCTCAGACGCTGTGATTACAAGTATTATTTCAGTTTGCGGTAAAGAGGCTTCAGTGCTATTTGATCCAGGGTCTACATATTCATATATCTGAGCATTATTTTCCCATTATCTGGATGTTATTTGTGAGTCTTTGGGTTCTCTCTTGTATGTATCCACTCCTGTGGGCGACTCTGTAGTGGTAGACCGTGTCTACCGGTCTTGTGTGATTACTTTTTGTGGGTTTGAGACCAGAGCCGACATGTTGTTGCTTGATATGGTTGATTTCGAGGTCATCTTGGGCATGGATTGGCTATCCCCTCATCATGTTGTCTTGGATTGCCATGCCAAGACAGTTACATTAGCCATGCCTGAGTCGCCGAGGTTAGAGTGGAGGGGTTCTTCAGTTAGTGCATTCAGCAGGGTTATTTCTTTTATGAAAGCTCGACACATGGTCGAGAAAGGGTGTTTGTCTTACCTTGCTTATGTGCGGTACACCACCGCCGAGTCTCCTACCCTTGATTTAGTGCCTGTCGTTCGGGAGTTTCCGGATGTGTTTCCTTCAGATCTTCCAGGCATGCCTCCAGATCGAGATATAGATTTCTGCATTGATCTGGCTCCAGATATTCAGCCTATTTCCATTCCTCATTATCGTATGGCTCCTAAAAAGCTAAAGGAACTGAAAGAGCAGCTTGAGGAGTTGTTGTCCAAGGGATTTATTAGGCCAAGTGTGTCGTCGTGGTGTGCTCCAGTCCTATTTGTGAAGAAGAAGAATGGGTCTATGCGGATGTGTATTGACTACCGCCAGTTGAATAAAGTGACCATCAAGAACAAGTATCCTCTGTCGCGCATTGATGATTTGTTTGATCAGCTACAGGGTGCTCGTGTGTTCTCTAAGGTTGATCTGAGGTCAGGTTATCACCAGTTAAAGATTCGGGCTTCTGATGTCCCGAAGACTGCATTTCGCACCAGATACGGCCATTATGAGTTATTAGTGATGTCCTTTGGCTTGACTAATGCCCCAACAACGTTTATGGATTTGATGAATAGGGTATTCGGGCCGTATATCGACTCCTCCGTTATCGTTTTCATTGATGATATATTGATCTACTCACGGAGCCTGGGAGACCACGAGCAACATTTGAGAGTTGTGCTTCAGACCTTGCGAGAACAGAATCTATATGCTAAATTCTCCAAGTGTGAGTTTTTGTTAGAGTGTGTGGCATTTCTGGGGCATGTGGTGTCCGGTGAGGGTATCAAGGTTGATTTGCAGAAGATTGAGGTAGTTCAGAGTTGGCCACGTCATACTTTAGCTTCAGAGATCAGGAGTTTTCTGGGTTTAGCAGGTTACTATCGTTGGTTCATTGAGGGATTATCTTCTACCGCTCCGCTGACTAAATTGACTCAAAAGAATGCTCCATTTTAGTGGTCCGACGATTGTGAGGAGAGCTTTCAGAAGCTCAAATCAGCATTGACTTCAGCACCAGTTTTATCATTGCCTCCTGAGTCTGGAGTGTATACAGTGTACTGCGATGCTTCACGCGTCGGGTTGGGATGCGTGTTGATGCAGGATGGCAGGGTTATTGCTTATGCTTCGCGGCAGCTGAAGGTTCATGAAAAGAATTACCTTGTGCACGATTTGGAGTTGGCAGCGATTGTTCATGCTTTGAAGATATGACGGCACTACTTATATGGTGTATCTTGTGAGGTCTATACGGACCTCCGCAACCTGCAGTACTTGCTTAAGCAGAGGGACCTTAATTTGAGGCAGTCGAGGTGGCTTGAGTTGTTGAAAGACTATGATCTCACTATTATGTATCACTCGGGCAAGGCAAACATAGTGGCGGATGCTTTGAGCAGGCGGGCAGCTAGTATGGGTAGTTTGGCCTACATCTCAGCTGAGGAGAGGCATTTAGCCTTGGACATTCAGTCCTTGGCCAATCGATTGGTGAGATTGGACCTTTTAGAGTCTCGTTGAGTTTTGGCTCATGTGGTTGCTCAGTCTTCATTATTGGAAGAGATCAAGGCTCGACAGTTTGATGATCCACGCCTAGCAGAGCTTAAGGATACATTGGTCCAGGGCAGGGCCAAGGAGATTACCTTAGGCAAGGATGGTGTTCTGCGACTCCAGGGTCGATTGTGTGTTCCTGATGTTGACGGCCTGAGGGAGAGGATTCTAGCAGAGGCACACAATTCTCGGTATTCTATTCATCCAGGAGCGACAAAGATGTATCGTGATTTAAAGCAGCACTACTGGTGGAGGCGGATGAAGGAGGACATTGTTCAGCATGTGGCTAGGTGTCTTAATTGTCAACAAGTTAAGTACGAGCATCAGCGGCCAGGAGGCTTGTTTCAGCAGATGCCCATTCCTCAATGGAAATGGAAGCGTATCACTATGGACTTCGTGGTTGGGTTGCCTCGGACTTTGCGGAAGGTTGATGCGGTTTGGGACATTTCATTCCTGTGGCTACTACTTATACTACAGAGAGGCTATCTCAGATTTACCTTCGTGAGATAGTCCAGTTGCATGGTGTGTCGGTGTCTAACATTTCAGATCGGGGTCCTCAGTTCACTTTGCGCTTCTGGAGAGCTTTGCATAACGAGATGGGTACTCAGATAGACCCCAGTTCAGCATTTCACCCTCAAACTGATGGCCAGTCAAAGCGTACAATTCAGATTTTGGAGGATATGCTCAGGGCTTGCGTGATTGATTTTGGGGGTCAGTGGGACCAGTTCTTGCCTTTAGCGGAGTTTGCATACAATAATAGTTATCAGTCCAGCATCGAGATGGCTCCATTTGAGGCTTTATATGGTCGGCGATGTCGTTCTTCGATTGGGTGGTTTGAGTCTGGCGAGGCCAAGCTATATGGTACAGAATCTGGTGAGAGATGCCTTGGAAAAGGTGAAGATTATTCAGGAAAGGCTCCGTACAGTACAGTCTAGGCAGAAGAGCTACGCAGATCAGTGGGCACGTGATGTAGTCATGAAGGGAGATAAGGTTATGTTGAAAGTCTCGCTGATGAAGAGCGTTATGAGATTCGGGATGAATGGCAAGCTGAACCCAGGTTTACAGGTCCTTTCGAGGTGTTGAAGCGGGTTGGAGAGGTTGCTTATGAGCTTGCTTTACCTCCAGCCTTATCAAGAGTTCATCCAGTTTTTCATGTTTCCATGCTTCAGAGGTATCACGTCGACTTCTCGCACGTCGTTGATTACATTACTATCCAGTTAGATGAGAGGTTGGGCTACGAGGAGGAGCCAGTTGCCATTATTGATAGGCAGGACCGCTAGTTAAGGTCTAAGACAGTTTCTGCGCTTAAAGTCCAGTGGAGGGGCCAACCAGTTGAGGAGGCGACTTGGGAGTCCGAGCAAGACGTGCGGAGCAGAAATCCACAACTATTCAGCACTCCAAGTACGATTCTAGTCCCGTTCGAGGACGAACGTTTGTTTAAGAGGGGGAGAATGTAACGACCCAGCTGGTCGTTTTGCGTGTTAGGATCCCGTTTCCTTTAATGAAACCTTCCATAGCGTCTATTCGTTCTTTATGACTCGCGGGGGCGGGTGGTTCGGGATTTGGGAATGAATTGGATGGTTTAGGAACACTTGGTTCCTTAAGGCTGCCCTTTTTGGCCAAGTTTGACTCCGGTCAACACTTTGAGCAAACGACCTTGGAATCGAGTTCTGACAACTCCAGTAGCTCCGTATGATGATTTCGGACTTGGGTGTATGTTCGGCTCGGGTTTCTGATGACCCAGGAGCATTTCGACGCCCGAAATGGAAATCAGGATTTCCTTATCTTTGAAATTTGGGTTGGGACGTGAATTTATGCTATCGAGGTCCGAATGGAATTCCGGGACCGACAATAGTAGTCATTTATGACTTGTCTGCAAAATCTGGGGTCATTCCGAGTAGTATAGACCCGTTCGGCGTAATGAAGTGGATTCTAGAATTTCCAAGTTCTTAAGTTTGATTAATTTGGTTTTGGGGTTGAATTTTGAGTTTCGTTGTTGTTTTTCATGTTCCGGAAGTTCGAGCGAGTCTATATCATGAATACAGACTTGCCAGTGCTTTTGGACGGGGTCCCGGGGGTCTTGGGGGTGTTTTAGACTCTCGGGAGCTAAGTTAGAAAAACCAGAACATCCCTGTCTGGTTTCCTTCTCTGCGATCGCAGAGGGATGATTGCGATCGCAAAGAGGGATTTCTTCTGGGCTAAATTTTGTTCTCTGCGATCGCAGACATCACCCTGCGATCGCATAAGTCTCTTCCCCCACTCTCTGCGATCGCAGACCTCACTCCTGCGATCGTATAAGCCTAACTCCCCACTCTCCGCGATCGTAGGCCCCATCTAGGCGATCACATAGTGTCGGGGGCCCAGGACCATTTGTTCTCCGTGATCTCAGACCTCCAGCCGCGATCGTAGTGGTCTAGGAGCTTGGTCTCTGCGATCGCATTGAAGGTTTTCCTGGGCAGTATTTAAATGCCCAATTACGGGTTTCTTCTTCATTATTCAATACCCAACCTCCATTAGAGCTCCTCAAAGCAAGGGAAAAGCTGTCCAAGGTCAAGTCCTTCAAGGTTAGTATAATTTCCTCCCTAAATTCATGAATTTATTATGGAAATATAACTAGGTTACCTATTAAAATATCAAATCATGGGAAAATTGGGTAGAAAATTCTAGGGCTTTGATAATTAGTGAATTATACCTTTTTAGCCATGAATTCCTAAATAAATTATGTAATTACGATCCTTAGGCTTCGGGTAATTCATTCCTTCGAGAATTTTCAAAATCCGAACACGTGGGCCCGGGGTCGAAATCTCAAAAACCTTCAATAATGCTTAATTTTAGGATTTCTTATTAATTCTCCTTCTTTGAGCTTAGCATTGATTCAATCATATTATATTTGGCTAGTTGCGAGTCCTCGGGTGTAGATCTCGGAGATTCGGGCGCGTCCTTGACCCGAGGGGTGATATCGTCACGAGGTTAGTCTCCTTTCCAAACTTGTAAGGGAGAAATGTCCCCGTAGGTTTCCTTGTTTGCTATGTGTACATGTTGAGGGGGGCGCGTACGTACCAAGTGACGAGAGTCCGTACGTGGCGACTATATTGCTATGTCGGGTAGCCGTAGGACCCACGAGCATGCCATTTCGTGCCTTATTTGAACCACTGTGTGTATCATAAATTGTGTTTATTGTTGAAATGACATGGGAGAGGTAAAAATATGATGATGTAAATCCTAATTGGCTATCAGTGATATGATATCGACACAATCCTGTTGAGATCACGGTCGAGTCGGTACTCGTAGGTACCTATATGTGAATATTATTACTATCGAGTCAGCACACGAGTCGCAGGCATTATGCGCGATCGTGGGGAGCTTATTACTATCGAGTCAGCACAC
>ML279249.1:2860-28483 GCA_005239495.1 Nicotiana undulata | reverse complement strand
GATACTCACTGGGTACATATTTATTTAATATGTACTCATGCTGCACTTTCTTTTCTTTTTTGTACTTGACTGTACAGGTCCGGAGGTTGGTACGTCTGATTATCAGGCCGGTGCTAGATATTGATAGCGTGGTCATACTTCACAGTGAGCTGCTTTTCCGGCGATTTCCTAGCAGCACCCTGGAGTTCTTTCGTTATATCCTCTGTCCATTTCGTTCAGACTGAGACTCTGTATATATTGTAGTCATTGTATATTCAGTAGTTGCCCGTGACACTCGTGATACTAGTTCCTGGCACACAGGCGATATATAAAAATTTTGGGTTTTGGGTTGTATAACTATGTATATGTCTTTTTTCGGCCTTGTATTTACTACGATTTTACCTTCACTCAAGGCTAGTATCATGTTAGTTGTTTTAAACTGGTAATTATTGAGTAGTTTGGTCGAATGGGGAGGGTATCACTTAGTGATGGTTATATCGGCTTTTCTGACCCCGCTGTTTGGGCGCCATCGCGACTCGAATTAGGATTTGGGTCGTAACAGTTCAAGGGAACATTCTCCAGATATGTCCAACAACAATCACAATGGTAACGATCAAACATGAGAGCAAGATCAGGTGAAACAAATGATTGCAGAATATGTAAACCAAGCCTTACAAGAATTTGCGAGGGGGTTACCGGCTGCATCACCTACTCCACCTCCTAACAACACCATAACTGTGGAAAACCCTCAGTCCGGGTTAGCAAACTCAGGGGTTACCGGCTGCATCACCTACTCCACCTCCTAACAACACCATAACTGTGGAAAACCCTCAGTCCGGGTTAGCAAACTCAGGGGTTACCGGCTGCATCACCTACTCGAGGACGAATGATCCCAAGGGGGAGATAATGTGACACCCCGTACATTCGGCTTAGGTATGAATGAGTTAAAGGAGTAGTAAGGTTATATTTTGGACATATGAAGTCCTATCGGGATGATTATGGGTGAAAATAGTTGTTTCAAAATCAAGATGGAAAGTGAGGTGTATAAGATTGACAAAATCGACTTAGTTTGCAAAAGATACGTATTCCAGCAGAGTGTGATAAAAATGTGTAAGGAATTCAGGAAAACCCAAAGCTTGAAAGTTGTAGGCCTTTGAAATAGATTTCCAACGATATATTATGGAGCCCTAATATATATGTGCAAAACGTTATGCCCGTATTACAGAACACTGCGCAATATGCGTGCCCAGTAGCGCGACCGCACTAATGTGGCAGTGTTCTGGCCATTTAGCGCGGTCAGTAGCGCGGTTGGGACCTCCAGGTGCGCGGGGGCGCTAGTGGGGGGTCATTTTAAATCCCTAATTCGTCTCCCATATCCCCAAAACATAAAAACTTGCTCTAGAAAGGAATGCTCTAAAAAACCTAACTCCTTAAAGGTCCCTCCATCATCCAAGGTAAGTTCTAATGGTTATTCTAAGTTTATATTTCAATTTTTCAACATATTATTAACATGGGTAAATCCTCCATATCATTAGATATTCGAGACATTATTGTTGAGAGAAGGAACCTTAGAACTCGAATTGAAGGGGATTGAACTTCAAAAAGGTAATGTCTTCACCCTCTAATTGATTCTAGAATTGGATTAATGATTATAGACTCTAGTTCATGAGATATGAATTGATGTGTTTGATAGAAAACCATGAACGAATATAGGTTTGGGTTGTTGATTATTGATTATTAGTTAAGGGTGTTGTTTACCTTATGGGTGATAAAGAATAATGTAGATTATAACTATTTGAGACTCTAGAATTTATCCAGGATCAAAAGAATGGATTATTGGGTATAGAAACACCATTAATAAGGGCTATAAAGCTTTATTCTCACCAAGTGTTTGATAAAATGCTTAAGTTACCAAAACAAGAGTATCATAGCTAATATGGAATCCCTTTGACGTGTATTGCCATAGATTAAGGTTGAAAGGGTTCACAAACGTTATATTACGCTCAAGAGTAGGAAATTAAGGTATGTGAGTCTAACTCTCTGTGTTTTGGAATGTTGTTGATTCTCCCTACAAAACGTTTCTTTTACGACGTTACTAATTGCCTCGTAAATATAGTTAAGCCTAGTTCCTTGAATAGTTGCCGAACTTCCATTCTCTAGCTTCGTAACTCGTTCGTGACTTTCATTATGAACATTGTGAATTCAGTGCGTAATCAATATAGACTTGAGTTTGATGCCCACGAGTCTCAGTCTAGATTACTCAACATGTCATAAATAGTTGAAGTTTCGATTTTCATAATCAGTCCACGAATACATGTCTCAGTCTAGCTCTATTCAGTATTCAAGTATCATGTAACTCAGTATGGTTCAGTATTTCAGTATCATGTATTTCAGTATGATTCTCAGTTCCTGAATGTTGAACACCTGTAGTTAGGCCTGAAGTCGCAGTTTATGCTTTATGCATCTTTGGGCCTGAGGCCGCAATTTATGCTTATGTATCTTTAGACTTGAGGTCGCTGTTATGTATACGTATACTTGGGTCCGAGGCCGCAATTTGTGCACATATACATATATATACATATACATATATATATATATATATATATATATATATATATATATATATATATATATATATATATATTTGCCCCGAAGCCGCAGTTTTATATTTATATAAACATGTTGTTCATCATTCAGAAGAGGGAGTATTCATATCCTTACTTCCTTTGTTCCGTTTATTTATCAGTTCTCAGTCTAGCTCTATTCAGTATTCAAGTATCATGTAACTCAGTATGGTTAAGTATTTCAGTATCATGTATTTCAGTATGATTCTCAGTTCCTGAATGTTGAACACCTGTATTTAGGCCTGAGGCCGCAATTTATGCTTTATGCATCTTTGGGCCTGAGGGCGCAATTTATGCTTATGTATCTTTGGACTTGAGGTCGCTGTTATGTATACGTATGCTTGGGTTCGAGGCCGCAATTTGTGCACATATACATACACACACACATACACACACATACATACATACATACATACATACACACACACACACACACACACACACACATATATATATATATATATATATATATATATATATATATATATATATATATATATATATTTGCCCCGAGGCCGCATTTTATATTCATATAAACATGTTGTTCATCATCATAAGAGGGAGTATTCATATCCTTACTTCCTTTGTTCCGTTTGTTTATCAGTTATCAGTTATCAGTTATTAGTTATCATTTCAGTTACCAATTATCAGTTCAGTTATCAGTTATCAGTTCAGTTATTAACTATCAGTTCAGCTATTAGTTATCATTCCATTTATCAATTATCATTTCACTTATCAATTATTAATTCTTAGTTATCAACTTAGTTTCAGTTTTAGCATTTATAATTCTTTCTCTCATTTGATTTACATACCAGTACAATTCAAATGTACTGACGTCCCTTTTGTCCGGGGCCTGCATCTCACGATGCATGTAATGATTTACATGTTGATGATTCAGAGCGCTAGGATTCTTTTACCAGCTATTTGGTGATCCCCAGTTCGTTCGGGGAATTATCATTACCTTACAGTCTTCAATATTTTTCAGACAGTCAGTGTTTTCAGTACTTCATTAGAGGCTTCATAGACTAGAGTAACAGTTAGACAGAGTCGCATGCTTTTCATATTAAGCCACGTTGGCTATAAATATGTTTCAGAATTGTATTAGTATTTCCGCACTTTATATCGACCAGACTTTCAGTATGTCAGCATGTGCTAGTTTATCCTCCGCATTCACTATGTTATGATATCACATGTTGATTCAGCCAGCCAATTGGTTCGCTCGGTCACATGAAGTCAGGCACCGAGTGCCGTGTTACGTCCAGGCCCAGGTTCGGGACGTGACAAAACCAAAATGATATTTCTCATCTTCTTCACTTTGACCTCTAAATTACTAGCTTTTTCAGCTTCCACAAGTTGAAATTGTTTCATTTCGTCAAGTTTCATCTTCAAAGTATGTTTTTCAACCGTCATAACATCTTCCATTTCATCAAACAAGTTCTTAGAGCCCCTTTGAACCATCGTAGCTTGTTCCATGAGGTAAACTTTATTCCTCAAATTGTTCCTCTCAACATTAGCAGCATCAAGTTTAGTTTTTAAATCTTTGATCACCATCACCGCTCGACGAGGGAGCTCTTCGTCAATCCATTCAAAATACCCACAAGAACTAACCTACACCACTATTAGAATTTATAGCAGTTCTGATTTTGTACATAAACAATAAAAATCAAGAACGACCTAACTCGACAAAAGATGACGAATCACATAAATCGACCAAAAACAAAATAAATTCAAAACTAACCTTGGATCTTGGACTTTTGTAGAACCTTCTCCCAACATTGGCGTCTGACCAAGCTGTCAAATATAGCGCAATCAATCCATAATGATACCTTTTTGCATATTGAATTTCATGCGCATTCACAGATAAATCAGACATTGAGCAGAAACTTGAAAATTTGAGTAAAAATTGGAGCAGAAACTTTGAAGGGAAATGGAGATTTTTAGAATTGGAGAACAATGACAATTAGAGTTTTAAGAATGGGTGAATATAGATAGCAGAAGAGGGAAAATAAGAAGAGAAAATAATTTATGTAGCTGCCATATAAGATTAAAATAGTGATACGAAGTCTGTGTGGAGGACTGTTAGGTTAAGGGCATTAGTGGCCCATTTTGCTAAGGGGAGGATATTTTTGGTCCAATTAGTAACTGAGGACAAAAGTGAGCTATGATATTAATGGACTTTTCCGTCATAAGTATTTGACTTTGGTCTCCGCCTGTCTCTACCGTTCGACTAATGCTAAAAACCCTTCGTTCAAAACTCAGGAGTCATCAGCAGCTACTAACAAAAACCCTGCAACAACTTCTTGGTCACCCGAAAATTCTAAAACCCTACAACAGCTTTCTTGATCAGAGCCTTTTGCCCGTTATGATGAAAACAATGGATGAATCCGATGTGGGCATCTCCTGCTACATTTCCAAGCTCCCTGGCTTTCGTGGCATACTCAAACAAAGGTCTTCTTTTCTTTCTCGGAGCTATTTCGTTCTTTAATTATGTATCTGCATTTGCATGCGTACTTCCCATATAGTGTATATCATTAGTTGGAATGGGTATAGAGTAATAAAATGGGAAATGCTTTTTAAGAGTGAAAATAAAATGGGAATTCTTTACCCTGGTCTATATGTGCTATTTCATTCCAATTCTTGATGACAAAAAAGTGTTCTTTTTCCTTTATTTTTTTTTTTTTTAGTTTGATGTTTGAAATTTGAATAAAAGGTTTGAAAATTGTTTGGGGGTGTACTTTATATTCATGTGAGAATGCCTAGATAATGTTAGACCTGAAATTTCATCCTTTTGGGTTAATTAAAGTTCAAAATCTAGAACATTTACTACATTGCTTATTGAAGGAAATACATATATTGCACTGTTGTTTTGTCCGGTCAAAGAGAGTAATTGGTGCATAACAAAGACAAAATACCACCTAAAGCAAACTCTTAGGAAGTCATAAACTTAGCGTATCTCCAATTCTGAACTCTATATGCAAATTCTTGATATTTCAAGTAGCTTTAGCTTTGCAATTTTTTAAATTTCTTGTATTTAAAATTTGAACCATGAATGTGCTGTAACTAAAGATACAAACAGTTTTATTTGAAATTGTTATGTCAATCTTGAAGGTGGGTTTTGGGAGATTTTCTTGCTTATCTTGGGAAAGTGGGTTAATCTTTATGGTTGTTTTGTTTTATCTCTAGGTACTCCGACTTCATTGTGAATGAAGTGGACTTAGATGGAAATGTTGTTCATTTGACTTCATTGGAGGCTTCAGCGGAGATGGTAAGTTGACTTTAATTTCTTCTCAGTGACCTTTGTGTTCATTTTAAAATTGGTTTATGATATGAGCCGATATCTCCCTCTAGTGTTCAGAGGACAAGGACGTAAACATATCTGATCAACTGAACAAAAGTTATGCGACTGAGATAGAATCTTTCAGATTTCTCGCTGGCAATTCTGATGCTGACAAGCTTAAGGGTCTTATTGATACACTTAATTCTGGAGTCGATGTCACTGATGAATCCGTCGTCCTTTCTCCAAGTTCAGATAAATCCCATCGTACTGTTAGTCCTTATCGTATACTCATTCATTGTTTCTCTTGGCTTCATATTGTTCCTTTTGGAAGTATCCGTATCTGATATGTTAATACATTCCAGGCAATTCATAATTTTTTCAAGGAAAGATTAAAATTCCTTGTAACAGATGCTGTTGATGGACCAGAGGACTCATCAAAGTGTGTTCGTGTGAGATTGAATAAGGGAGGGAGTAATGGAAGGGGTAGATTCTCTAGGAAAAGGAAAGACCGAAATGATAAACCTTATGACAGTAGAGGTTCAGACAGTTGGCCAGAACATCTTGGCAAGTTCCTTAGGTAAACTCTGTCGTTGTATTTGTCTCTACTTTTTCATACAGATCTTTTTGAGAAGGTAGTTTTTCATACAGATCTACAACACTACATATCTTCTGTGTAGATTTTTGCATCACATACAAAGATAGGTTTTCTATTTATCAAAGAGAAGATATGGTCTCTATTTTCTTCATTCCAGAAATTTTAGTCTAATAAATGGGACTACATAGAAAAGTCGAACAATCTGGAAAAGAAGACTTGCTGAGTAATACTCCCTCCGTTTCATATTAAATGAGGTAGTTTGACTCGGCACGGAGTTTAAGAAAAAAAAAAGACTTTTGAAATTTGTGGTCTTAAAAGCTTAAGGGGTAAAGCTTTGTGGGGCTATGACTTTTGTGTGGTTATAAAAACTTCTCATTAAGGGTAAAATGGGTAAAATGATGAGTTTAAATTTGAATTATTTCCAAATTTAGAAATGTGTCATTTATTTTGGAACAGACTAAAAAGGAAAGTACCTCATTTAATATGAAACGGAGGGAGTACATTTTAGGAGTAGTCAAACTACTTTGTCTTTTTTGGGCGATAATGGAAACAATTCTCCAAGATGGTATCAAAGAGTATGTACAAAGTGATATCTAGCTCAACCAAAATCATCTTTCCAGCTAGCCAGTTAGCTATATAAAAGGGATTCTCAAGCGAACTCCAATTATTCATATAATATTCCTTACTCCTGTTGTTCTGTAATGTAGTATATATCAAGTTCTGATTTCGTTACTTCGACTCATACCGTGACGAGATCTTTAACATCTTTAAACAAAAGTTCTCTTTATCTTACACATTGAATTTTATTGTTCTCTCTTGATAACTATTTATTTATTTATTTGTTATTCTCTAACCTTCATAATTTTAGAAAGCGTTGTGTTGTTTTAACATCACATTGCTCTTGAAGAGTATTTGAAAGGGTGTTGTTGTTGCAAAATCTAAATTTCAGGTTTCATCTTTTCAAGGAGAACAAGGATACACAAGAAGCTTTAAACGTTATAGCAAAGATGCTCGGCGTTCAGGTTGGTGGCATTCAATTTCCTAAAAAGAACTTCTTTCAGTTAAAAAACCAAAATTCTTTGGCACCTGTTTGCTAGCTTTTCTAATGGAGACATGAGTTTAAGCAAGAAATATTTAAAAAGGAAAACTTCGTCCGGTGTTTGTATTGCCGTCAAATGTGTGTTGCAACATACAAGCAATTATGCGTTATTGACAGCTTGATATAGAAAAGCTGTAAGGCTACAGGGATATGATTGTTTTTATGGCTGATCTGGCAGCCTAGGTCCTTTGGATTTGCTGGTACTAAAGACAAGCGTGCTGTATCAACCCAAAGGGTACGTTTTTTTGTCATCATTTTCTTTGTTCGCCATTTGCTTTGGATCTTCATTTTGGAGTAAAAGCTAAAAAATTGTCATACGGTCAACAATTTCACGTCACATATTTCTCTTTAATGAACATAATTATTTGCAACAAATGGCCTTTTTCTTGTTTGAGAGGATACAACCTTTTTCTTGTTTGAGAAAGGGGAATGATGGGGATCACAGTTGCAAAAATGAAGGAAATATTTCCTTTAGGTATGCGTCTTGTTTGAGCATGTTGGTTTGGGTTATGTCTGAAGATGCTTGTCAATTTTAAGTATTTATCATGCTTTTATGGCCTATGACAAAGAATCAAACCCGAACATGAGGTTTGTTGAGCCATAATAATTAATTAAATAAAAGTTTTACTCGCTCTAACGATTTAAGCTTTTAGATGAGATGATACTCACACACATAAGCATGGTTCAATAGCAGGCAAAGGTCCTGGATTCATCCATTATTCAAGTTGCACTCGAGGGGGCATGTCGAAGACCTAATTAAGTAAATAGAAATGCACTCTCTAACAATATAAGCTTTTAGACGATATGGTTACATAATTCAACATAGTATTAGAGCCAGGACCATCACTATTATTGGTTTATACAATGTTTGGCCCCATGTTAAGTGTCCCACATTCGTTGGGGGTGGGTGGTTTGTCTCCTTATATGGTAGGTGATCCTCACCTAATGATCCTCATGGACTTGGGTTCATGTCTCACCGCCAACTGTTATCAAAAGCATTTTTATGTGCTTGGCTCATGAAAAAATATTAAGCCCACACGTGAGGGGGCTGCAGTAGACATAAAAAATTGAATAAATTGTGTTTCTTGAACAATTTGAGCTTTTCAATGATGAGATAGTCACACAGTTCAAAAGTTATTGTTGTTTAGTATGAATTTCTGAAATTGGGAGATCACTTTTCTCCAGAAAGCAATATCTTTTATCTAGAATATCTATTTGTTAGTTTTCTGTCACAAATAATTCATTTTCATTAGATATTGTTGGTGTAGTTTGATTTAAAACTTGGTGGTGCTTGGACAAGTAATATCTATATTCACCTCCTCATTCCCCCATTCTTTCTCTTTCACACGATGACAACTTTTTTCTTTTTCTATGCGGGGATACATATTTAGTGTTATCTTTTTCTATCACTAAGCTCTCACAATTTTCACAATATAGGTTACTGTTTTCAAGCAACGAGCAAGTAGAGTAGCAGCTCTCAACGAAAGATTGATTGGAATCAAAGTTGGTGACTTTTGGTGAGATCAATGCCTTGGTGTCTATGGTCTTATGACAATCTCTCTCTCATGTAAAATATTACTTACCCATTTATGTTACAGCCATGTTAAAGAAGGGCTTCTGCTTGGGCAGCTTTATGGGAACCGATTTACTATAACACTTCGGTATAGTTATGCTTCAATATTTCATTTGTCCATTTCTTGTGGGGCTCCAGACAGTACATGAATACCATTTTCCTCTCTTTGCTCTTGTTCCTTATTCTTTGAGGTATGATTGTAAAGCTTGCTGATTATATGACATGTCATGTGATGGGCTGAAACTGAAATCTTTTCAGGGGAGTGTCAGCAGAGTCTGAGGATATAATTAAAGCATCAGCAGTTGCCCTAGGAGAGCATGGATTTATAAACTATTTTGGTTTACAGGTACTTTGTAATGTGCTGATCTTTTTATCTCTTCTTGAAATCCAGTCTAGGCCTTTCATTTGTTGTTCTTCATAAGGATCTCTTTCAGGAAGAGCTTTTATAGAAACTCTTGGAATCCCTACCTTATTTTGCTTCGGAGAAACTCACTAATGCATGTTCCTTTCTTCATCTTTTAATGTCTCATCCATATGTGCATATGGTTCCCTGACAGTACAGTTAATTCATAAGTATGTCAGCATGTGGGGTAACAATTTTGAAATTACTGTTATGTTTGGAGCTTATCTTAGTCGTGCACTTTATGGCATTTTAATGACTAACAAAAAGCCCGTACTCAGCACGATCAAGGCAGATTAGTGTTCGTGTTTAATGACATTTTCTGGTTAATGTTGGTTGACTCCTTGATATTCTGTCAATTTTTTTCTTGGCTTTTCATTTTTCTCTTTGGATTTTGGAGAGTTTTAATGAAGTTCTTAATTTTGAAAATAAAACATGAAACTCCTCCTTCATATGCTAAGCCTGAGTTTGACTTTTGACTGGCAAGTGAACTGTGAAAAGTCACCAATATGCCAAGATTTTGATGGGTACCATGTTCTTATTGTCTATGCAAATGGTATAGCGGTTTGGCAGCAGTTCTGTGCCAACCCATCTAATTGGAGCTGCGTTATTGCGTGGAGAGTGGAAAGCTGCTGTCAGCTTGATTCTTGATCCAAGAGAAGGGGATATCCTTTGCTATTTCACTTTATCCATAATTTTGCTTCTTATTTTCATGTTCTTTCAACCCTTAAACATGAAAGTTCTCTTCCCCATCAATTTTGTATTACAAAAATATGCAGTATTATGTGTGTCTGTAGGAATGAATTGTTCTCCTCAGCTTTAACCTTGAATACAGAAGAATGCCATCAGTACAGTAAGGGAGTATTACAAGGAAAGTGGTGACATTGATGGGACTCTTAGGCAGTTACCTCGACATCTGGTTGCTGAAAGGGCGATTGTAAGTTCCAGTTAACAACACTGAGTTTATCTCTCACTTGAGTCCTTTAGTTATTATTTATAATTTTCAAAAAGCTGAAGTCAGCCTCTATTATTATACCTAGAAGTCCGACTTCCCAAAAGTAAGTGAATGCTGTTGCTCATGATGAGTATCACCATTGAATGACTTGCAATAATCTAAGTTTGCGTTACCTTTTTTAATTTATAAATTTGTATTTTGCTTTTTTTGACATTCCGCTTTGCATTATTTGTGCTGTCCTTGACTTTTCAAAGTAATTGAGTTTCTCTTAGATAGAGCAGAAGTTTATATATTTTTGTTCTAATGTTTATAATTAAGCAATATATGTGATACAAGATTGTGTTATTATGTCTTACAATTGACATTTCCTGTCAACATTATAAAGTTGCAGTGCCTGAAAAAATCTCCCGGAAACTGTCTACAAGCTCTGAAGGGGATACCCAGGACTCTCCGTATGATGTGAGTGACATTCATAGCAGGATTCATTCTTCTTCTTGTATTTGACATATTTATCTGAAATTTAGTGATCGAAAGGTGAACCAAGAAAGTGCAAATTCATGCAAGTCATTCGTCCTAGTCACTTACCTTGACTCGAGTCTTTGCCTTTATGAACACTTGTTATTTTCTGAGATTTGCATTTAAATAATCCTTTTTCTGAGCTCTCGGAAAAAGTGTCTTCATAGTACGCTGAGTTATCAGTTCTGGCAACGGTAGAGCCAATGCCTACTCGTTGGTTTTGTTGAACTACTGTTAGTTTCAAGTCAAAGTTTCTTTCTTACTGCTAAAGCTGTTATTGTTTCTTGAATTTGTCCGTACTCGGTAGCAGCTTACAACTTGCGTGTCACCATCAGCTACTTCATGGAGAAAACATCTCTCCTCCCTAAGCTTTTCCACAGCCCTCAACCCCCCTCGGCTATTTCAGGAAGAAACCCTTCTTAACTACTTGTATTTAAATTCTTGAAAAGTTCTTCTCAGTACCTGACTTTTCTAGTACTATAAGATCTAAAAGTCCTTTACACTTTTTTCGTTATGTATCAAACCTCTGACCGTACAATTCAAAGAATAACTTGTTCGGCCATAAGGCAAACACTGTGCAACTGTTGGCCCGCCTGATTCTAAACCAGAGTTGCGGAGTTAAAGAGGGTGAAGCATCCTAGTCATTGAAAAGCTATCCAGTTTCATAGAGCTCTACAGCTTCTAGCTTCTTCCAAGAGTGTAAAGCCGTAAATATCAATTGATCATGAGATTTAATGGGCTTAAAGGGGCTGAGGGTACAGAAAAGGGTCATGCATAACTTTTCAAGTTTGAGCTTTTATAGTGATACATATCTTCTCCTTTTTAGGTATGTACATAGCTATCAAAGTTATCTTTGGAACCATGCAGCAAGCATGAGAGTGCAAAAGCATGGTTTGCGTTTTCAACTTCTATTAACTATTTTTCTTACGTATATATATTGATCAGAATGTACTTATGGGTACTTGAATGTACCACTGATTCTCTTCTGTTTTCATTGCCCCATATCATAGGGTTTGACCAAGTTGTGTTGGGAGATCTGGTTTATTCAAAGGAACAACCTAAAGAGAAAGAAACTTTTGTTGCTGAATGCGAAGACGTGACTGGCAACGACATGGGTGATTATAGCAATCTGGATGAGACCTCAGAGACCGATCTTCCTGAAGAAAAAAATATATCAGTCAAGGTTGGTATCTAGATTGTCTGAGCACACGAGATGTTCCTTAAATATCTAAGCCAAGAGCTTCTATGAAAATGTTGCATGACAGCTTGGTTCTTATGTATTCCCTCCATCAGTACACGTAGCTCTCATTTTATATGCAGAGGACAGAGTATAAGAACCCTAGTACATTGAAACAAACGGCCTTTTAACTCCCTAGCTCACTCTCCAGATCTCCAGCTTGATAAACCTCAAAACAAGCCCGCATTTTGTATGTAAGTTCCTCCCTGACAGTATTGTATAGAATATGTTCCAATGAAATTACCAAAGGGGGGATACACATATAATTATAAGCCTTTATCACTATGATTTTGCGTTTAATGGTGAAGTTATATTAGGGTTAAGACTTACAGGGGGCTCTAAGCAGGTAGTATATCATAGACATGACTTACTTGCATGGATGGTTAGTGGCTTGCTACCACTTGGCTTTAAGAGACTCTGCTGCTGAATCCCTATGCAACAACAACTATGCCTCAGTTCCAAGCAAGTAGGGTAGGCTATATGAATCCTTGCTGTCCATGTTTTGCCATCTCATCTTAGGCCATGTTATACAAATAAAATAAAAATAAGAAGTACTAGAAGTTCTCTATGTTTCTACTGGCATGATGCTTGCTAAATCCTTTGTGCTGAAAAAAAGGAGGACGCCAAATGCAACTTTGTGACCTGGATGATCCCCATTTAACCAGTTGCACAGTGAAACAATGGTGTTAGTTGCACAGTGAATAGTTTCTTTTCTGATGTTTAACACTGCATCCATTTTAATTTTTGATACTAAAAAGTTCACATGTCTGCAAACTCATGCCTACTGCGGTTGCTGAGAGGTAAGGGAGAAGTTAAATTGATTAGAAGGTTCTGTTTTGGTACCTCTTCTGTATTGAATTTCCTCCCATTGCTTGGTATTGACGCGTACTTGTTGCTGGTATTGTTTGGTACCTTTGTTTTTTCTCGGAGCAGTTCTCATGTGTCTGATATAAGTCAAGTGATAATTGCCTTTTGGCAGGCTATAAATGAAGACGACCTTATATCCGGTACATATACCATCGAAGATGTACTTCTACCTTTGCCTGGGTAAGATAAGATAATAGAAAGTTTATAATATTCTTTGAGTTATTGTTTGCTTTTGTTTGTGAGACATATTATAATGGCAGGTCTAGAGTTATTTATCCATCAAATGACATCGGGGAAGTTTACTGTGACTTGGCACAGAAGGTATTTTGTCTTCATCCAAATTGCTGAGTTCGTTGATGCATGTGCTCTATTATACTTTGCCAATCATTACCTTTTTTCCCCTTATGTGTTCTGGTGTGACATTGTTCAAAGAAAGATGCAGTGAGGGATGCGAGGTGTTTGTTCCTCTCTAAAGAAAGAATCTACATGGTACTTGAAACTAGCTGGGTTTGACAGTACCATGGCATTCTATTGCTGAGGGGGATAGACCTGTAGCAATGAACAAGGACTTGACTCCTATTTAACCGGCTCTTGTTTCTTTGAACGCCCTTTTTCCTTTTCTCTGTGGATTGTTCCTCTGGCTGGGCATCAATTTTGTCTGAGAAAATGCAGCCAAGCTGCACAACGTTTTCCTTTCAAGCTCTTTTCCTGAGTGATATAAGTTATCTGCAATACTTTATTTATAGTTTCTATACGGCGTCTAAGTGCTCTAACAAAAAAAGCGTGCAAAATACGGCGTCTAAGTGCTCTAACAAAAAAAGCGTGCAAAATTCAGCTGTCTCATATGATTTTCCGTATTATCTATATGACAGTCATATCTTTGTTCATATTAGGATTATTAATCTAGTTCATATAACGATGTTTTACAATTCAAGAAGTGCATTTAGCTTCTGATTTTAATTTTGAAGTACATGGAGAAGTAGAATAATTTAAAGGGATTTGCCTGTGAAGTTATCAATACTTTCGTCCAGTCCACTTGTGATTACTGACGCATATCTACTCTCTTTTATTTTGTTCCCTTCTAACTCGCAATCATTACTGGTCAGGATGGTATCAGCTTGACAGAGACTGCGCATAAGATCAAGTGAGTAAAACATGTTTCGTTAAATTTGAATAATTGATCCACTTAGCTGCTTGATGATTTTTTGGTAAGTAAATCTTTTAGAGTGTACATCGAGGCAGTATTATACGGTACAATAAATCACAAACGTTATCCAGCTTGCTAAACTAGCTACACAATGTGACATACTATGCATTAAAAGACATAGCATCAAACAGTATCAACAAAGAAAATAGTATCAAACATAGGGTGTGTTTGGTATGACGGAAAACATTTTCCGGAAAATATTTTCCAATTTTCCCATATTTGGTTGGCTTAAATGTTTTGGAAAGCATTTTCTATCAAGAGAAGGGAAAACATTTTCCAAAACTCCTTCTCAAGCTTCCCCATCCTATTCCTTACCCAACCCACCCCACACCCACCCACCTAACCCCTCCCCATGCCCTCTCTCNACCACAAACTTTTGAAACCGCGAAATTTCAAACCCGTAAACTTTATAATTTCTAAACGCGTAAACTTCGAAACACATAAACCTCCGAATTCATAACTTTGGAACTTGTAAAATTTTGAACATGTAAACTGAAAGATGAAAAAAGTAAAACTGAAAATATATATATATATATATATATATTTTCAGTTTTACTTTTTTCATCTTTCAGTTTACATGTTCAAAATTTTACAAGTTCCAAAGTTATGAATTCGGAGGTTTATGTGTTTCGAAGTTTACGCGTTTAGAAATTATAAAGTTTACGGGTTTGAAATTTCGCGGTTTCAAAAGTTTGTGGTTCAGAAGTTTATGAAATTTGTGGGTTCGGAAGGTTGTTGGTTTGAAAGTTTATGGCTTCATGTTTATTGTATCAAAATATTTATGAATAATCTTGAGAAAATATTTTTCCTTGATTTGCGTACCAAACACCAGAAAATGAATAATATTACTACTTGTTTTCCAAGAAAACATTTTCTTGAAAAACATTTTCCTGTATACCAAACACACCCATAGTCATCTCTTTTCTCCATTTTCCATCTTTTGTACGACCCTCTTGGGAATGTCGCCATAACCTTTATGGTTAACGCCTGAATAAAGTCTATATATAGAATGGTTATTATCTCAACATGCATGCCATCTTTCCAATATATATTGCCACGAGCATTTTCTCAACCTAGGCAATTATTCCCTCCTTCCTATTCCACCCCTGTCTCCACTCTCCCATGCTTGGCATGCTGATATTTGTATAGCATTATACGTTTCTTAATGCTCTCGGCTAGTACAGTTTCACCCTCATCACTCCTCGTTATTCTCCTCGCTGCTCGCGTCTCTCCAGCCTGTTGTATATCTGATAAGAGGTCTATTGCTCCCTCTTTGTAACCCTGAAATGGCAGCCCTCACCCTTTTCAAAGTCCAAAATTATTTTCTCCAACCCAATTTAAGAGTTTACTCTCTTTTCCCGCTTTCCCCAATATTGTATTGCTTTATGTCTAATTTTTTTTTTCTTTCATACCATTGCTTCCCCCTGATCCATCTCCCTTATATTGTTTTCTCTACAATTCCTCCTACAATATCAGTATATCACCGGGAAGGCCTATGATATGCAACTCTTAAAGTCAGCAGAATTGTTGCAATTATGCCAGAATTCTCTAAATTCATTCTCGGTTACTATAGAGTATTCTTGTCTCTGTCATAACTAGGAATCTCGGCTTTTGGGCATTTTTCCCGATCACATAACTTCTCTTATTTATTAACGTCAAAACTTTATTTATTTCTACTAGCCTGAACTCCTATGGCGGGTTCGAGCCGTAGAAACAACCTCTTGCAGAAATGCAGGGAAAGGCTGCGTACGATAGACTCTTGTGGTCCGGCCCATCCCCAGACCCCGCGCATAGCGGGAGCTTAGTGCACCGGGCTGTCCTTTTGCCTGAACTCCTATATCTTATATAAGAGGTCTCTCGTAAGTTGTTCATAACCAAAGTGATATAAGAAATTTCTCTCATTTCCTTTCTCCATATGGTCTCTAGACCTACTCAACTTTTCCTACTTTCCTAAGTTTGGTAGTCTTGAGTTGACTCATTTTAGTGACCGTTTTTGCAATGCTGGTCGTTTTCTATATGATCGTTTTGATATCACCTTTCACTATTTTGATCTATTTCCACCGCTATTTTGGCAACACTTGCAATTTCATGTTTATCTTGATTTAATTCGTCAATGACCTGTCAAGTCATCATTGCCAAAGATAACCTGTCAAATTAGCAGTGTATATTTGTACGGTACTGCCATGTCGCCATCTAGCAACACATCTTTTTCTAGTTAGCGCCGTATCGCTGTCTGGCGACACATCACTATTCAGTTATCACGCCGTCATCGTCCAGTAACATGTAATGCCCGTTGCTGTTCAGCGCCATTGTTAGAGAATGCTATGCTTGTCCCCCATCGTTTGTGTAAGTATTTCCAAATGGATGTTAGTGGTTTTGGGTTACTCTACTCATCGAAGGTTGCTTTCCGGGCTTCCTCAACTTTAAATCTGTTCTTTTTCGGCATAAATTATTCGATGATTGGAATCATCTTAGTTCCTTTCCCTGGTAAGTTCAGACTCTAATGAATATTACCATCTTCCATAACCACCGAGCTGGGTGTTTTCCCTGAATCTGTAACTAATAATTTGACCCTTGACGTCTGTCATCAACAAATCAGCTTTTATATTATCCTCTGTGGCCTTCTCTAATCTACCAGAAATGTTTCATGTTCCATAGATGAATAGGAACCAACTAAGTTAATGATTAGAATACCTCTTTTTTAGAGCATTAGACTGTGTGCTAAACTGTCCATTGATCAAGATGCAGGTAAAATTTTACGTAAAACTGTTAAATGTGCTGTTGAGGTAAAGTGCCATCTATAAAGTTCTCTCTAAAAAGACCTTGAAGAAATCAAGCCTACGGCCTTGATACCATCTGATTTACTTTTCTCTCTTCTGTATATTCTTTAGCATAATAGATTTCTTGCACAAGAAAAAAGGAAGGAGATCATGTGTGGAAAAAGTGTTACTTGATGCTTTCATTAGCATTAACCCTAAAATAGATGAAGTCTGAAGTTATGGAAGATAAAAGAATTAATTTCTCTACTCTACGGTCTCTATAATTGTTGCTATAGATGATCTAATGTTATATATTGAACTTAAACCCTTCCTTATGCCTACTCCTTTTGGGTCTTGTCCTCTTTGTTGCAGGGAATTCTCCATCACTAATATGACGGGAGCTTACAGACGTGTGTTTCAAAAGCCAAAAGATTTTGAATGGTAGGTCAGACATTGTTGCACATAGCTAGTTTCACTTTACTCCTTTGTCATGTTGCCCTTCCGGGTTTGCTTGAATTCTGTTCAGCAGCCCAAGGGCTTGGAACATATCTTGTGCGATTTGCTGGCTGTACAAGTGTTAGGTTTGTTTGGACCTGGATCTCAAAAGACTTCTCAAGATGGCATTTTCCCAAACTTTGAGTTTTCAGTTTATTCGCTTGTGGATCGTTGTAAACCTTGGGTTTGTACAGCACAAGATAATAATACTAATAATTTTGTCAACTACCCTTATTGCTTATAACTATTTTTATTCATTATAATCATCAATATGAATGTACTTCAACATTATTAGTACTTTTTCTACTATTATCATAATGAATGCACTTGAGGTAATAAAATGAATTGAAATCTCAGTAAACTGCTCTGTATCTGAGTTGTAATTGTGAATTCATGATTGATCTGAGTAATATATTCCAGTTTACAAAAATTTAATTTGGATATACTTTCGAGAATTCTGATTCTCTCCCTTGATGCTCATACCGTCGATATGAGCTTGTAAGTTATTGTTGTATTTGAGAATTAAGTTTCCATTTTTGTCTTTTTTGAAGCCATTTATTGTTTTTGTAGGGAATTGATTAGTTACACTGATGGAACTATACCTCTAGCTGAGACAGATTTTGATGTCATTGCCAAGTCAGTAAAGAAAAGCAAGGCCAGAGAGGAGAACTCAGTCAATGGAAGCGAGGAACTTCCTGCTGATGATGGTACATCTTCAGCAATCTGTGAAGGTGGTGACATGCTTCCAGGAAAAGGTCGCGAGGAAAAGACTAACAGTGAAGCGAGAGTGCAATCAGAGGACTCTCTGAGTGGTGGTAATGCTCAGGAGATCCAGATGGCTCTCAAGCTGAGTTTTACACTACCAGCTTCTTGCTACGCAACTATGGCCGTGAGGGAGCTGCTGAAAACGTCCACTTCTGTATGTTAATTGACAGTACTTACCATTTCAGTGTGAATTTTTGTTGCTTCTTCAGATTGCACATAATGATAGTAGTGATATGGTTGTACTCTAATAGGAACAACTCCTATGGATGTGGTGCATGAATGAAAACTAATAATTCGTACTCACTATGCAGGTTGCATTTCACAAGTCTTTAAATGAGTAAGCAAATGCTCAGCAACAAAGAAAGTCTTGGCTCGTCTAATTCCCTTCCCATAAAGAGGGTGAGGAGAAACTTCGCAATTGAAACTCTACTAGGATAAAGAAATCTGACTGAGAAAGTTGCACGAGGAGCTCCCTCTCTCATTCCGTTGATCCCAAATCTACATCCACAAGTTTCCGGGGAGCATTTTTTTCCAGCGATCAATGTGATTCAGAGTCTGCCAATTGCATTTGTGTTTCAGAAGGAAATCTGCTACAGTTTTCAGCTCTCTGCCCCTTCCAACTGGGGACATGTTATAGGCTTATTTCTTTCATTTGGATTGCGTAGCCACCTTTTATTCTTTTTCTCCTTTTAATTTACTTAAGTTTGCTGATGTTATAGGGGTTGGAAAATCTGAGGTAGAGTGTAAGAGCCAATTTGAATCGGATGTACCATCATCTGAATCAAACATTCCAATTTGTATTATGCTTAATTATTCATCTGGACAAAATGCTATTACTGCTAGTTTCATGGTTGTTTCTCTGTTATGGTGCCATGTATCACCAATTACTCATCTTTCTTGAGCTGAGATTGCTTTCTATATTTTATAGAAATCATGGTTGTTTATTTAGATCCAATTTTCCAATCTCATGGTACATAGAATTATTATTTAACATATATCCAACTTATACATAAAAAGTAGCCACAGTAGAAGAGAGACGAAGAAGGTAGTTTAATTCTTTTTAACCTCCACAGCCTCCACATCCACCGCCCCCACATCCACCTCCACCTCCGCCACCACAGCCGCCACCTCCGCCACCACCACTGTAAGCACTAGCTATAACAGCAGCGGTGGCAACAGTTGCAGCAGTAGCTCCTAAAATAACCATTCCACCATCTTTCGTAATTGCTGAGTTTTTGGGTGTTATTTCACCCTTTTCGACATCGCGGTTCGCTTTTAAAGGCGAAGGAGTTAATGATTGGCTCTTTTTCTTTCGCCTACCATTGCAAAGGCAACACAAAATCAAAACTAGAGCTGCTACAGAGCCACAAACTATGAGTGCAATAGCATATGCTTTCATCTTGTTGAATTGTACTCAAAACTAAAAACTCTTTGTCTTGCTTTTATAGCATCAGATAGCGTAACCAAGGCAGTGCAACTTCCAGTTTTCAACCAGATTAGAGCTTGGAAACTAGATGGAAGTTCTCTACAGTAGACTTTTGGCTCCCTTTGAAGTCTTAATTTATTTTTTCTTTTCATACAAGAAAATAAATATAAATAGAGGCAAGACCAAGGCCTAATATATTTTAAGTCGTCATAATTGTGACATTGTAAATGAGTGGAAGAGAAGAAATGTGGCAATTTCTTTTTTTATTGTGGTCCAAAATAAGTGATTTTTCCAGATATCAAGAATGAATAAATTATTTTTTTCTACATTGCCGCCGTTGGAGTAAATAGTATTGAAGTATGTGTTAGGAGTGTTTATGTGAAAAGATAGTAAACGTTAATATGATCAATTTCATTGCTAATTAATGTTAAAAGGTAGATTCCTTAATCTGTGTGAAAGCCCCCCCAAAACCACTTACTCCCTCCGGTACAAAATAAGTGATTTTTTTAGCTCTTTTCACACTTACTCCAAATTATGTATGGCCCTTTTAATTAATTAGGAGATAATTAGAATTGGCCAATAGGACGATGACACATGTCACTCTATTTAAATGAGGGGTATATTTGAACCCAAAGTATAGCGGCAGAGGTATATTTGGACTCAAAAATTCAAAAAGAAAACTAACTGAATTTCTTTGGGAGAGAAAAAGTAATGTGTTCAATACTTTTGTGGAAGAATCACTTAATTTTTAAATTTTGTATACTTTCGGGTTCTTATGTAATACGATTATATGATGAATATTTTGGTTGAAGTTGATTCATTTGGGCATCTCACTAGTGTGCAGTACAAAGAGTAGTTTAGTAAGAGGAGAAAGAAGATAAAGAAAATTTGGTGAGAGAAAAGAATAGCATAAGTACCATGGGACCTACTTTTCCACGTGTCCAATAATTAGAGGTGCCTGTTGGTTGGGTCTCCCTCAAAATAAAATTTCTCGTCATTTTATAATGGTCAGCATTGCCACGATTTTTAGGTACATGTTTTATAGGATGGAAATACGTGCAGACATTCATAGAAATCTTGGTTCTTTAGAGAAAAAAGGCATAAATTACCCATTAAACTTGTCGTGAAAAGTCATTTAATGAACTGTATGCACTGAAATTGTAAAAAAATATTTACAATACTTGTGTTACAAATAAATTTCACTCTATCCATGCATATAACACAAATTCATTTTTCCAATCTCATGATACACTAAAAGTTGCCACAGCAGAAGACAGACAAAGAAGATAGTTCTCTCTATTTAATCTCTAGCGTCTCAACATCCCCCACCACCACCGCCACCACATCCACCACCTCCACCGCCACAGCCACCACCTCCACCCCAACTGCTGCTGCTAATCCCTCCACCGCCGCCACCACCACCACTACTACTACTGTAAGCACTAGTGATAACAGCAGGTCTTGTTGTGTTCTTGGGTGTAATTCCACCCTTTTCAGCATCACGGTTCACTTGTAAATGAGGAGGCGAAGAACCAGCAGTTACATGGTGGCTTGTTATCTTTCTGAAAAAGTTGCATAGGCAAATCATAATAAAAAATAAGGCTATATTAGAGCCAAAGAGTATGAGGGCAATAGCATATGGTTTCATGTTGTGATAACTTCTCAATTGGTACTCAGCTGAAATTATAAACTATTTGTGATCATGCTTTTATAGCATCAGATTTCTATTTAAGTTTGTTGAAGAAGTTTATTAGATTGTAGATATATGAGCTTGGAAACAAGATAGAAATTCTCCAAACTAGACATTTGGCACCTTTAACAGTTCTAAAGGTATATAATTATATTTTCTTATTGCGCTATACATACATAAAATTACACGATCGAGTAAGCCATTTCATTTGCGTAGACCAAGACTAGTCGTCACAATCGTGATATTGTAGTTGAGTGAAAGAGAAGAAATGTGGCAGTTTCTTTCAATCTTTCTCTTTGCTTCATATATTCCATGCTTAATTATAGTTCGGTAGTTCGACCCTAATTATAAGGTCAGTATATGGACTTTGGACTAGTGGAAATGACACCGGGTAACCGCTTATAAGTATGCTGTTTATAAAATATTCACCGTTTATAACGTATTTAAAGATTAACTAATTTCGCTCAAACTTCATGACGCGGCGTCCTAGAGTTTAAACCTCAAAGTTCAATTAGAACATTGTGTCCTAAAGTTTGAAAAATGTGCCCAAAAGTTTGAATTTTATATCCTGAATTTAAATTAGTAGTTGAGAAATCAGGGCACTTAGTCCCGAATTTCAAATTCTAAAAAATTCAGGACATTAAGTCTTGAATTTCTAAATCCAGGATACTTGAATTTGAAATTTGGATAAATTAACTAATCTTTAAATACAATGTAAATTGTGAAAAAATTTCAAATTAGTAGCGGGCTTAAAAGTGACTATTGCAGCACTTCGCTCTTTGGAATACGATATATGGTATCTGCTTGTAGTTTGAGTTTTACTATTACACCAAAAAATAATATTTAAAACAAGGGCTGGTAGTGATGCAAACATTTCGCTTTCCCGATAACTTAGCTATGGCCTTAGGTCATCTTTCAGTTCAAGCAAACTACGGGGCTTTTAGTTTCGTTTCATCGCCTAGTCTGTATGCAAAGAAAACGAGCATTCGATAAAAAAGGACTCCGTTACGTTAAGGGAATCGAGGTTGACTGCTTGTCTATCTAGGTGAGCGTCGAACATGGTCTCTTTCTACCGCTCCAAATCCTTACTCTTTATTCTCATCTTCGCCCAGGCTAACGGGGCTTTACTTATTCAGGGGAGCCTCGAAAGTACTGTTGAAAAGAAGATCCTTAGCCCCTCTTCATTCTCTATAGCGTTCCAAACCTTTCTTCAACATAGTGGAATTGTGCGCCGCGTGAAACGTATATCATTGCCGTTCTTAATCGAGACTTAGATTAAGCTCTGTCTCGGAACCTTGTGGGGTTAGGAGTAAAGCATCCCGAGGTTCGCGCATCTCGTTGAGCGTGGAGAAGCATTGGGAAACCATGTAGAGAATGAAAAAGGGCCAAAGATCTTCCTCTCAACAGTGCTTTTCGAGGCTCCCCTGAATAAGTAAGGCCCCGTTTGCCTAGGCGTAGATCCAAAATTCTTTTGTATAATATTCAAGAAAAGAGTCTATCTAGAAAAATAAAGACTTGAACGGCGCTGTTGTTGTAATTATAAGAGCAGACGATATATGAAGCAAATCAAATTTCACAACAAATATGGGACCACCATTAATTACCTGCAAAGATTGACGAAGTTGGTAATGGAATCTATAAGGATTTTCTTGCTTATCATAATTACATATATTCTGAGTATATTCTTGTTTCCGCTTTGCTTTTCTCGTTTGAAATACTTTGCTTAATTTATGTATGATTTCAATGTTTCCGTTCAAAAGAACAATTTCAATATTATATATGTGACCAGCTTCCAGATTCAACTTATCGTTATATTTCTTAATGTTGCATTTGTTTGTAGAATAAAAATATGGAGCTTTACTATAAGAGAGGTTAAACTAACAATATTTCTCCTCTGAGATGCAACAAAGTTAATACATTTTGTCGCAGAAACACTACTAAGGTTGAGATTATTAAAGCAAGAAGGCCAAGAGTTCAAGCCGTGAAAACGACCTCTTGTAAAAATGCAGGTTAAAGTTGCGGTCCTTTCCCGAACCCCACGCATAGCAGAAACTTATACACCAAGCTGCCTTTTTAGTTGCTCTATATCTTTATTGATTTTTAACACTCACTGAAAATGTAAAAAATATTTACACACAACTATAATGTATATAGCACAAATTTATTTACCACATATCCTTGTTATAGATTAAAAGTACGTAGCCACAATGACATAGAAGTCAACTTTAACTCGTTTTAATCTCCACCGCCTCATAATCCACCGGCACCTGCGCCACCACCTCCACCCCGAAACATACCCGGCCCTCCACCAAGACAACGAATGCCCGCATCTACAAGGGCATGCACTGAAATTATAAAAAAATTATTTACAACACTAATGTTACAAAAAAAAAATTCACTGGCATATAACACAAATTCATTTTTCCAATATCAGAAGACAATTTTAACTATGTTTAATCTCTATAGTCTTAACATCCACCACCACCTCCACCGCCACATCCACCACCACCGCCACCGCCACCACATCCACCACCTCCACCCCAACTGCTGCTGCTAATCCCTCCACCCCAAAACATCCCCGATCCACCACCACAACGAATGCCCGCATCTACAGGGGCACCAGTGTAAGGATATAAAGCACTACTGGCAAAAGCAGCCGTGTTTTTCTTGGGTGTAATAATTTCACCCTTCTCAACATCACGTTTCTCTTGTAAAGGAGGAGGAGGAGGAGCACCACCAGTCACAGGGTGGCTCTTTTTCTTTCGGCCACCGCAATACAAAACCAAAACTACAGCTGCTACACAGCCACATGCTATGAGAGCAATAGCATATGCTTTCATCTTAGTAATTATAACTTCTTAATTAATATTGGTACTCTAGCTAAAAACTCTTTACATATATACTCATGCCTTTATAGCATCACATTGCGTAACCAACACAATGCAACTTCAATTTTTTATTCAAGTTCCTTGAACAAGTTTTTATAAGATTGTACCAGATATAATATGAGTTCGGAAATTAGATGGAAATTCTCCATAGTAGACACTTGGCAACCTTAAAAAGTTACTATGAAGTATATATTTATATTTTCTTATTACAACGGAGATATAAAAAGAGGGATAAGCTATTTTATTGCGCAGATAAGAGTTTCATAATTGTGACGTTATTGTAGTTGAGTGGAAGAGAAGAAATCTGAGCAGTTTCTTTGAATCTTTCTCTTGCTTAATTGCCGTATATGGTTTGTACTTAGTAGATGCATGGAACTTTTTATTATTATAAACTACTACTAATTGGACTTCTGAAATTAGGAGAGTCATCATAATTTACCAAGTATACCTTGCTTTAATCTCAACTCTAGACTGTTTCTGGCTTTCTGCGACCCAATATGTTACTTATAGGGATAATGCATAAAATTCTCTCGACCTATATGACCATATTATCAATTACACACTTTTTTTGGGGGGTTCTATTACCCCTGAACCATTTTAAAGTAAAATTATTTACAGATTAAAAACAATAACCAGATGCGTGCAAAGTGGTGAAATACACGCGCCTAAAATGTGTATTTCTTACTTAAAAACTTTTTTTCACCGTTTTCTCCTTCTTTCTTATTTTCTTATTTGCAGACCTTCGTTACCATATCCGGCCAAAAGGCAAAAACTTTATTTAATGGGTTTTATATACTACTTGTTTGATATTGTCAGATCTGGCCGGAGAACGAAACTCCGACGAAGACCATTTGCTCCGGCGAAACTCCATTGTTGTTCACCATTTTGACTGTTTGTAGGTTCTTATTGAATCATGCTTGTTGCTCCCTCTAGTTGTAGCTCTATTTCTGTTATTAAACATGTTTGCTTTTGATTTCTGGGTTGATTTTGCGTTGTATTAGATTTTTGCTCCGGCATTTTGCCATTGAAACGATGTCCCCCTTGTTCGTGCAAGAAGATGTTTAGAAGCGAAGGAGACTAATTAATCATATGTAATTAATTATGTAATGTCCAATTAAAAGATGACACTTGTACATGTTAATTAATTTTAAAATTAATTTGTAACTTCCACTTGCCTTTAAGAGAGTGTGCACAATCTCTATGCCACGTCAGCACTTAGAGTGGTGTTTATTACACTTTAAAATAGTTCGGGGAGGGGGGGGGGGGGGAAA
>ML279248.1:39442-55815 GCA_005239495.1 Nicotiana undulata | reverse complement strand
TTCAGACTGAGACTCTGTATATATTGTGGTCATTGTATATTCAGTAGTTTCCCATGACACTCGCGACACTATTTCATGGCACGCACGCGTAGTGTATGTATATGTTGGGTTTGGGTTGTACAGGCATGCATATGCTTTAATGCCATATCAAGCTATCATCATGTTTAACTGTTTAAATTTATAAATATTTACTTGTTTAATTAGATGGGAAGGGTAACACTAAGTGTAATTTGTGTTGGCTTGCCTAACCCCGTCGTTGGGCGCCATCACGACCCGGATTAAGATTCTGGGTCGTGACAATGTGGTATCAGAGCACTAGGTTCACGTAAGTCTCACGAGTCATGGGCAGGCCCAGTAGAGTCTTGCAGATCGGTACGGAGATGTCTGTACTTATCTTTAGGAGGCTATGGGGTTTTAGGAAACTTCCCTTTATTCATATCCTGTCGTGCGATCTATGATGTACTCAAACTTATTCTTCTATTCTCTCACGATGGTGAGGACGCGTGCATCCAATGTTCCTGGTCTGGGAGAGGCCGCTGCCCCGGCTGCCCAAGGTCGGGGTAGAGGCAGGGGTAGAGCACCTGCTCGAGGCAGGGGACGAGGGAGTCCCAGAGCTACGCCAGTGACACCACCAGAGGACCCTATTATGGAGGAGCGGGATGAGGTACCTCCAGTAGCACCTGCTCCAGTGGATTTCATGACGGGGCCAGGCTTCCAGGAGGTCATGGGCCGTATGCTGAGATTCATGGACACTATGTCTCAGGCTGGTTTATTTCCAGCCGACCCGACTACTTCTCAGGCGGGAGGGGGAGTCCAGACTCCTACCGCTCAGGCCATAGGTCAGGCAGCAGCAACACGTCATACCCCGGGAACACCTCCTGTGAGAGGGGTTCAGCCCGTAGTAGCAGCCCCAGAGCCCAGGCCAATTGCAGAGGGTGACCAACAGAAGATGTTGGATAGATGGACCCGACTCCGCCCTCCAGTCTTGGGGGGTGAGCGGGGAAAGGATGCTCAGGATTTTATTGATAGGTGCAGGGACGGACTGCACAACATGAGGAATTTGGAGTCCCATTGAGTGGATTTCACCACATTTTAGTTAGAGGGCAGAGCTCGCAGGTGGTGGCAGTCATATATTCTCAGCAGACCAGCAGATTCTCCTCCTGTCACTTGGTACCAGTTCGCTCAGCTATTTCTAGACAGATACATTCCACCTTCTGAGAGGGAGGAGCTACGGGGTTAGTTTGAGAGACTAGAGCAGGGGCTGATGTCAGTGACAGATTATGAGGCTAGATTCTCCGAGTTGTCTCGCCATGCCCTTATGATATTGCCTACTGATGTTGAGAGGGTGCGGAAGTTTGTGGTAGGCTTGCATCCAGGTATTAGGGCCTCTATGGCTAGAGAGGTAGAGATGGGTACCCCATACCAGCTTATAGTCGAGATAGCTCGACGGATTGAGAGTTACCGTATGAGGAGCAGGGAGCAGGGTCAGCCAGGTCAGCAGGACAAGAGGGCCAAGTTCACAGGTGACTTCAGGGGTGCTTCAGCTAGGGGTAGAGGTCAGTTCGGAGGCGGCCAGTTCAGTAGGCCTTCATATTCAGCACCTCCACTACCTCCCCGGGGTATTTCAGCGAGGCCTCAGTTCGGCGCTTTGCCAGAGCGTTCCTAGCGTCCCCCAGCCACCCAGGGTGCACCCAGTAGTTATTCCAGTCATCAGAGATCCTCTAGTTCCTATTTCAGTGCCTTACCAGAGGGTTCACACCGCCCTTCGGCTATTCAGGGTTCTTCCTCTTTCGGGCAGCGGGCTGTAGCCCCAGGAGGTTGTTTCGAGTGTGGGGAGCCGGGTCATACGTGGAGGTACTATCCCAGGTATCGGGGCAAGGTAGTGCAAAAGAGTTATCAGCCTAAGAGTTCAGCACCAGCAGTCCGGCCGCCTCGAGGTGAAGGACAGGTTGGTAGGGGTCGTCCTAGAGGGGGAGGCCAGTCAGGAGGAGGTCTGTTAGTTCCTGTTCACTCTGGGGGAGTTCAGTCTTCAGGAGCCTCAGCCAGATTTTATGCCATTCTGGCCAGATCAGATGCAATGGCCTCAGACGCCGTAATCACAGGTATTATCTCAGTGTGTGGTAGGGAGGCTTCGGTACTATTTGATCCAGGATCCACGTATTCATATGTTTCCGTACTATTTGCTCATTTTCTGGATATCCCTCGTGAGTCCTTGGGTTCTCCTATATATGTGTCCACTCCTGTGGGTGATTCTGTGGTGGTAGACCGAGTCTACCGGTCTTGTGTGGTCACTTTCTGCGGTTTCGATACCAGAGCAGATCTTTTATTGCTGGATATGATTGATTTTGAGGTTATCCTAGGCATGGATTGGCTATCTCCTTATCATGCTGTGTTAGATTGCCATGCCAAGACAGTCACTTCAGCCATGCCTGAGTCGCCTAGACTAAAATCGAAAGGTTCTTCCGTTAGTGCCTCCAGCCGGGTCATTTACTTCATAAAGGCTCGGCATATGGTAGAGAAGGGTTGTTTGGCTTACCTTGATTATTTGCGGGACACCACCGCCGAGTCTCCTACCATTGATTCAGTGCATGTTGTTCGAGAGTTTCCGGATATGTTTCCTTCGGATCTTCCAGGCATGCCTCTAGATCGGGATATTGACTTCCGTATTGATTTGGCTCCAGATACTCAGCCTATTTACATTCCCCCTTATCGTATGGCTCCTAAGGAGCTAAAGGCGTTGAAAGAGCAACTTGAGGAGTTGTTGGCCAAGGGGTTCATCAGGCCGAGTGTGTCGCCGTGGGGTGCTCCAGTCCTATTTGTGAAGAAGAAGGATGGGTCTATGCGGATGTGTATTGATTACCGCCAGCTGAATAAGGTTACTATTAAGAATAAGTATCCTCTGCCGCGCATCGATGATTTATTTGACCAGTTGCAGGGTGCTCGTGTGTTTTCCAAGGTTGATTTGAGATCGGGTTATCATCAGTTGAAGATTCGGGCTTCAGATGTTCCGAAGACTGCATTTCGTACCAGATATGGCCATTATGAGTTCCTGGTGATGTCCTTTGGTTTAACTAATGCCCCAGCAGCATTCATGGACTTGATGAATAGGGTATTCAGGCCGTATATTGATTCCTTCATCATCGTCTTCATTGATGACATCTTGATTTATTCGCGAAGCTTGGGTGAACATGAGCAGCACTAGAGAGTTGTGCTCCAGACCTTGCGGGAACAGAAGCTGTATGCTAAGTTCTTCAAGTGCGAGTTCTGGTTAGATTCTGTGGCATTTTTGGATCATGTGGTATCCGGAGAAGGTATCAAGGTTGATCCTCAGAAGATTGAGGCGGTTCAGAGTTGGCCGCGTCCTACTTCAGCTACAAAGATCAGGAGTTTCTTGGGCCTAGCAGGCCTANTCAGAGTTGGCCGCGTCCTACTTCAGCTACAGAGATCAGGAGTTTCTTGGGCCTAGCAAGCTATTATCGCTGATTCGTGGAGGGGTTCTCCTCTATTACAGCCCCACTGACCAGATTGACTCAGAAGAATGCCCTGTTTCGGTGGTCCGACGAGTGTTAGGCGAGCTTTCAAAAGCTCAAGTCAGCTTTGACCTCAGCACCAGTTCTGTCATTGCCTTCCGGTTCTGGGATGTATACTGTGTATTGCGACGCTTCACGCGTCGGGTTGGGGTGTGTGCTGATGCAGGATGGCAGGGTTATTGCTTATGCTTCGCGACAGCTGAAGGTTCATGAAAAGAATTACCCTGTGCACGATTTGGAGTTGGCGGCGATTGTTCATGCTTTGAAGATATGGCGGCATTATCTATATGGTGTATCTTGTGAGGTCTATACTGACCACCGCAGCCTGCAGTACTTGCTTAAGCAGAGGGACCTTAACTTGAGGCAGCGGAGATGGCTTGAGTTGTTAAAAGATTATGATCTCACTATTTTATATCACCCGGGCAAGGCGAATGTAGTAGCAGATGCTTTGAGCAGGAGGGCAGCGAGTATGGGTAGCTTGGCCTACATTGCAGCTGAGGAGAGACCTTTAGCCTTGGACATTCAGTCCTTGGCCAATCGCCTTGTGAGATTGGACCTTTCAGAGCCTCGTCGAGTTTTGGCTCATGTAGTTGCTCAGTCTTCATTGTTGGGGGAGATTAAGGCTCGACAGTTTGATGATCCATGCCTTGCAGAGCTTCGGGATGCAGTGGTCCAAGGCAGGGCCAAGGAGGTTACTTTAGGCGAGGATGGTGTCTTGAGGCTCCAGGGCCATTTATGTGTCCCTAATAATTATGGCTTGAGGAAGAGAATTTTAGAAGAGCCCCACAGTTCTCGGTATTCTGTTCATCCGGGTGCGACGAAGATGTACCGTGATTTGAAGCAGCACTACTGGTGGAGGCGGATGAAGAAGGATATAGTGCACTATATGGCTAGGTGTCTCAATTGTCAACAGGTCAAGTACGAGCACAAGAGGCCAGGAGGCCTATTTCAGCAGATGCCCATTCCTGAGTGGAAATGGGAGCGCATCACCATGGACTTTGTGGTTGGGTTGCCTCAAACTTTGCGGAATGTTGACGTGGTTTGGGTCATTGTGGATAGACTGACCAAATCGGCGCATTTCATTCCTGTGGCTACTACTTATACTCCAGAGAGGCTGGCCCAGATTTACGTTCGGGAGATAGTCCGGTTGCACGGTGTGCCGGTGTCCATTATATCAGATCGAGGTCCTCAGTTCACCTCGCACTTCTGTAGAGCATTGCACAGTAAGATGAGCACTCAGATAGATCTCAGCTCAGCATTTCACCCTCAGACTGATGGTCAGTCGGAGCGTACAGTTCAGATTTTGGAGGATATGCTCAGGGCTTGTGTGATTGATTTTGGCGGTCAATGGGACCAGTTCTTGCCTTTGGCAGAGTTTGCATACAATAACAGTTATCAGTCCAGCATCGAGATGGCTCCATTCGAGGCTTTATATGGTCGGCGATGTCGTTCTCCGATTGGGTGGTTTGAGCCTGACGAGGCCAAGCTATATGGTACAGATCTGGTGAGGGATGCCTTGGAAAAGGTGAAGATCATTCAGGAAAGGCTCCGTACAGCACAGTCTAGGCAGAAGAGCTACGCGGATCAGCGGGCGCGTGATGTGGCATTATTGGAGGGAGATAAGGTTATGTTGAAGATTTCGCCGATGAAGGGCGTTATGAGATTCAGGAAGAAGGGCAAGCTGAGCCTCAGGTTTATAGGCCCTTTCTAGGTGTTGAGGTGAGTCGGGGAGGTTGCTTATGAGCTCGCTTTACCTCCCGCCTTATCGAGAGTTCATCCGGTATTTCATGTATCCATGCTCCGGAGATATCATGCCGATTTCTCTCACGTGATTGATTTCAGCACTATTCAGTTAGATGAGAAGTTGGGCTTCAAGGAGGAGCCAGTTGCTATTATTGATAGGCAGGACCGCCAGTTGAGGTCTAAGAGAATTTTTACCGTAAAGGTCCAGTGGAGGGGCTAACCACTCGATGAGGCGACTTGGGAGTCCGAGGAGGACATGCGAAGCAGGTATTCACAACTATTCGGCACTTCAGGTACGATTCTACGTCCGTTTGAGGACGAACGTTTGTTTTAGAGGGGGAGATTGTGATGACCCAAAAGGTCATCTTATGTAAAGTTAGTTATGAGTGTGTTCCGAGGCCCTGAAAGCCTCCGTTAATCTCACCTCGATTTGCGTGCGCCGCCCGAGCGCGTAGCCGGGAAGCCTTTATGTAAGAATTTGATTAAGAGTTGAATTTATGATAATTAATTGAATAAAGTTGACTTTGGTCAACATTTTTGGTAAACGAACACGGATCCGTGATCTGACGGTCTCGGAAGGTCAGTAGGAAAATATGGGACTTGGGCGTTTGCCCGGAATCGAATTCCGAGAACCCAAGTCCGAGAAATGAATTTTTAAAGAAATTTGTTTTATGAAAATATTAAAGGCTTATGAAAATGAACCTTGATGTGAAACCTGTGCTGCCGGGCCCGTATTATGATTTCGGAGCCCGGAACAGGTTCAATATGTGTTATTTAAGTTATATGTGAAATTTGGTAAGACACAGACTTGATTAGACGAGTTTCGAATCAAAATGAGAAAATTAAAGTTAATGAAGTTTTGGGAAATCTCATAGAATTTGAAATATGGTTTGGAATGTGATTTTGTGTTCCCGAGGTCTGAATGAAATTCCGAGACTGGGAATAGTTCCGTTATGTCATTTATAACTTTTCTGCAAAATTTGAAGTCATTCCGAGTAGCATAGGCCGGTTCGGCGCATTGAAGTGAATTCTAGAATTTCTTAAGTTCTTAAGTTGATTCAATTTGGTTTTGGGGTTGAATTTTGAGTTTCGTTGTTGTTCTTCATGTTCCGGAAGTTCGAGTGAGTCCGTATCATGAATACAGACTTGCCGGTGCTTTTGGACGGGGTCCCGAGGGGCTCGGGTGTGTTTTAGACCCCCGGGAGCTAAGTTAGAAAAACCAGAAATTTCTGCTATCTGATTTCCTTCTCTGCGATCGCAGAGGGTGGGTTGCGATCGCGGAGAAGGATGTTGCTGGGCTGTTGATTGTTCTCTGCGATCGCAACTTCCCCTTTGCGATCGCAGAGGTATGGGTTCCACACCTTCGCGATCGCATCCTCTTCTCGCAATCGCATTGAGTCGCATCTGGGCTGGGTGAGTTTGCTCTTCGCGATCGCAGAGGTCTGGCCAGTTGGCCTTCGCGATCGCATGCCCCTTGTCGCGATCGCAGTTAAGGAATCCCTGGGCAGTTTTATTAAATACAGGACTTAGTATATTTCCTCCATTTTCATCTTCCTCTTCAAGTTTTTAGAGAGCTCTTCAAGGGGCCTTCCACCACTGCTATTGAGGTAAGTAAATTCCATAGTTTTACTAGTTTCAAACATTTAATTCTTAGTTAAATTCACTACTAAATTATCTAAAAACCATAGAATTAGGTAGTAATTTTAGGGTTCTTGAGGATTTTGTGATTTTCCATTTAGGCCATGAATTTAAGTAGAAATCGCACCTTAATGATCCTTAGGCTAGGGGTGAGTGATCCCTTCAAGAATTTTCGGAATTTGATCATGAGGGACCGGGGTTGGAATTTGAGAATTCTTCAAGAATAGCGATTTTATTGAATAACTAGGATAACTTCCCGCTTTGTGAATGCATTGATATTATTGTATACCTTTTGTCTAGTTGCGAGTCCTTGGATGTAGAGTTCGGAGTTTCGGGTGCAATTTTGGTCCGAGGGGTAGATTCGTCACGAGGTGAGTCTCCTTTCTAACCTTGTAAGAGGGAATTGTCCCCATAGTTGATGTATACGCTATGTGTAAATTGTTTGGGGGCTACGTACGCGCCAACTAACGAGAGTCCGTACGTAGCGGCTATTATTATTATGTCCGGATAGTTAGGCCCACATTATGCCTTGTATGCTTTCTCGTAATGCCTTATATGCTTTTCTCGTAATGCTTCATATGTTTTCCTTAAAATGCTTTATATGATTTATTGTGACGCCATATGTACTATGAAATTATGTTTTGCATAGTGTTATTTCTCTGAGGCTTTATGGAAAAATTGTTGAATGGCAAGGAATTTGTTATGGAAAGTAAGTATTGTAAGATATTAGGATAGGGCCGTACGCCACAGCAGGTTTGAGAGTGATTATGTCTATATGGGATCGGGTCGTACGCCACGGCAGAGTTGAAAGGAAATTGTGAAATATATGGGATCGTACCGTACGCCACGACAATGTTGAAAGTAATTGAATATATATGGGATTGGACCATACGCCACGACAGTGTTGAGAAGTAATTGTGATAAATATATGGGATCAGGCCGTACGCTACGACAGTGTTGAGAAATACTTGAGATACATATGGGATCGGGCCGTACGCCACGGCGAGTTTAGAAGGTACCTTATGGGAGTGGGACGTACGCCACGGCGGATCAAAGAATTTGTGATTATTGTTTCGTTCGGTGGTCTTACCCTTGAAAGTGCTTTATTGTTTAGTTCAGAAATTGTTTGGATTTCTGCTTTTGATATATATACTTGTTGCTTATTTCCCTGACATGCCTACTGTATTTCATTATATTCTATCATATGTTATTACTGTTGGACCTTAGTGAGTATCGAGTCGACCTCTCGTCACTACTTCTTCGAGTTTAGGCGGGATACTCACTGGGTACATATTTATTTAATATGTACTCATGCTGCACTTTCTTTTCTTTTCTGTACTTGACTGTACAGGTCCGGAGGCTGGTACGTCTGATTATCAGGCCGGTGCTAGATATTGATAGCGTGGTCATACTTCACGGTGAGCTGCTTTCCCGGCGACTTCCTAGCAGCACCCTGGAGTTCTTTTGTTATATTCTCTGTCCTTTTCATTCAGACTGAGACTCTGTATATATTGTGGTCATTGTATATTCAGTAGTTGCCCATGACACTCGCGACACTATTTCCTGGCACACACGCGTAGTGTATGTATATGTTGGGTTTGGGTTGTACAGGCATGCATATGCTTTATTTCCATGTCAAGCTATCATCATGTTTAACTGCTTAAAATTTGTAAATATTGACTTGTTTAATTAGATGGGAAGGGTAGCACTCAGTGTAATTTGTGTTGGCTTGCCTAACCCCGTCGTTGGGCGCCATCACGACCCAGATTAAGATTCTGGGTCGTGACAACGTGGTATCAGAGCACTAGGTTCACGTAAGTCTCACGAGTCACGGGCAGGCCCAGTAGAGTTTGCGGATCGGTACAGAGACGTCTGTACTTATCTTCAGGAGGCTTTGGGGTGTTAGGAAACTTCCCTTTATTCATACCCTGTCGTGCAATCTATGATGTACTCAAACTTATTCTTCTATTCTCTCACGATGGTGAGGACACGTGCATCCAATGTTCCTGGTCCGGGAGAGGCCGCTGCCCCGGCTGCCCAAGGTCGGGGTAGAGGCAAGGGTAGAGCACCTTCTCGAGGCAGGGGACGAGGGCGTCCCAGAGCTACGCCAGTGGCACCACCAGAGGACCCTATTATGGAGGAGCAGGATGAGGTGCCTCCAGTGGCACCACCAGAGGACCCTAATTGAATTTGTTAAAATATCGTTAATTACTTAATAAATTTTATTGATTATTATATGATGAAACGAAAAGTAACGATTTCAAAATACTAAAATAGGAATTTAATTAACTATTGAGTGTTGGCTTGTCTGACAGGGGTGTCCGGCGCCATCACGAACGTAATGAATTTTGGGCCGTGACAAATTAATTCAAAACCTTGGGCAACAGTGAAGGGATTAAATTTCTTAAAGACACACAAGCAAATTCTGGGCTTGAAATTATTTTATATTTTATTGATTGAACTAACGTTTCTTTGCTTCTCCGATTTTTGGATTTCGAACACAGGTTGATAAGAAGCTTAAGGAATTTAAATTATATTTCTGTGCTCATCTTATATTTTGTTTCGGGAGACTAAAGCATATTTGATCCGAAAAGTCGTTTGCAATCTCTCACTTCATCTTACTAAGCGTGGCAAAGAAATAATTTTGTTTCTGGTTCTTATATGGCCTAGTAAAGAAGGAAAAAGCACCTCGAAGTCAATGGTTCCAAAACGGCATGCCGACTTTATTACTTTGGTTCAGTAACTTTGAAGTTGGTATACTTTTGCCGGCAATACTAGTTAATTTGACAAAAGAAATTTCTTCTATTCTTCACTTTAGTCTTTCGATTAATTGATGTAATTAGTAGTCGAACAAAGAATTAAGATATCTGTTGGGAGGACAAAAAGATGGTAATTTAATTTCTTGAACAGTCACGTCTTTTCTTCATCGGCTATATGAAAATTTTAGCAAAATGGATGGCAAGTTGAACATTATATCTGTTCGGGGCTTGGTATTTGTGACAACAAAATTTATATCTGAATTTTCTATTCAACAAAATTCTCTGTGTTTGGAAAGAAATGAGAAAAGTGTGACTATACTCACCAAATTGTCAGTTGCAAAAAGTTTTATGGCCTTCCAGTAAGTCCCGCCACCGTGTCTTGTACTTTCATCAAGCGATATCGTTTCTTACATGGGGATGAAAGAGATGGAATTAATATATTTATGATCAGTTTGGCAAGGCCTCAATTGTCAAATAACATGATTGCAAAGAGACTGCATCATGCACATTTAAGAGTGTCTGAGGCAACGACTTTAAACTATTTAAATGGCCTGGAACGATGAGAAAGCTAGAGAAGTGGAGGTCCTTGAGCTTTAGCATTCCATTCAGTGGTTTGATACTTTGAGTACCTTCATATAACATATTATGACTGGCATGTATGGTTAGTTTCGATTTTAGAGTCGTTAAGGATTCATTTGGAAGAATGATTCTCGTTTTAGAAGCTTTAAGTTGAAAGAGTTAACCAAGGTTTGACTTTTGGGTAAACAGACTCGGAATCAGATTTTAATTATTCCAATAAGTATTTATGATGATTTGGGACATATACACAAAGTTTGGTTAAAATCCAATGTGTTTTGGATAAGTTTGGGTTGTATAGTGATTGTTTTTGGTTTCAACGTTGATTTGAGCAGAAAAGTTATCATATTGAGAAAACGGCCTTTGATTTGTGTTTCGACTAAAACATTATATCTGTATCCTAATTTCGGAACCGTAGCAACTGAAATCATCAAGTTTTGACATCGTATGAGGAATTTATGGTTATTTTACTAAGAAATGGGTTGCCCAATTTTTCAGATTAATTACGAAATTGCCACAAAATTCGTATTTAAAAATCTGCACTATTTTCAAATATTGAAATCAATATATCTCCTTAATTATAAGGTCAAATGTAGTGATTCAAAAGCCTAACTTCACGAGGAATCCATTGGAGACATCAAAAGTGACTTTCGAGATCGTCTGGCACAAGAAACAAGGCAAAACATCTGGCATTTTTGGTTATTAATCTTGTTGGAGTTTTTCTCATCTTGAAATTTTGGGATTAGGAGAATTCAAGTATGTTCTTCAAGTTTCGTCCGAGTGGAAGGCTATCCCACAATCCTTCATGAAAACCCTCTTTAAAGCCTATATCGCGTTTCTTTCATGGTGTAAGTGCTTTCTACTCGGTTTTGATTATATATCATGATTCCACTTTCATTTTTAGCATTTGATTGATGATTTCAAAATAAAAACTGAGGATGTTGTCTAAACATTTTTAAAGTGAACATTTGAGTTTCGAACACCGATTCAGAGTCAGAATTGAGTGAAATTAGTGTGGTTCGACTCGTAATTGAATGAGTTGTAGAATTTTATGAATTTTGTCGGGTTCCAAGGTGCGGGCCTAGGTTTGTCTTTTTGGTTGACTTTGGGTAAATGTGTAAAGATTCGACCTTTATCGATTGGGTTTGCTTCCTATGGCATTATTTGATGATTTTGAGTTGCTTTTGGCCAGTTTTGAGCCGTTCGAGGATGATTTGAGGGGGATGACACTTCTAGTGTATCGATTGGGCTTGTTTGAGGTAAGTATGTTGCCTAACTTTGTGTGGGGAAAACTACCCCTTAAGATTTGGATTGATTGTACTATTTTATGTGAAGGCCGTGTACACAAGGTGACTAGTGTGTACACGAGTTATATGTGGTATGCCTCTTACTTGCTAATATGTTATGCCTCTTGTTTTTAATATGTTATTACATGCTCTATTTGACGTTGTTAGCACTTGTTCTACTTCTTACTTGCTATTTTGCTCTTATATGCTTTAGTTGAAATTATTGCCTTCCTTATTGTCTTGTTACCCATAATTGTTGAATCACTTTTAATTGAAGTTGTTATTTCGTGGAATATCATCTTGTTGAGTTATTGGTGTTGTAGTTGTAATAGCCGTTATCACATTGAGCCGAAGTTGTTGATTGTTGAGATATCTTTCCTTGTTGATCATTCTCATCCATTTTGTTATTATTGAAATTCTTGTACACATTATGGTTGAGCAATAAAGTATTTCTTGTGAAAATATTGGTGTTGTTGTGGACTTTGTGGCTAATTGGGGCATATGAGCACTTGTGGTGTGAGTTATGATTGTGTTGTGATATTGATACGCATGCGGTGGTATAAGGCTAGGGGTTGGTACGCATGCCGTGAGATAAGGTGGCTTTGATACACGTGTTACTAGCAGGGGAACTACTTGAAGCCACGCGGTGAGATAAGGTGGGCTAAAACGCATGTAGCTATTTCGGGAAAAATAATTTTCAAAACTAAGCGTAAGGATCATGCGATGATATAAGAAAATATTGCGATTGAAATTGTGAAATATGAATACGAGGCGGTACCTCGGTTATGATTTTCATTGTACAATCCATGTGTGAACAACGTGTTGATTTGAACAGTCATTGTTCTTCCTTCAATCATTCATCCGCATTTTGATTGTGTTTGGTTATTTGTTGTTATCTTGGTGTCGGAACGATTGTGGTTTCTTGTGTGAATCATGCATTTTATGTGATGTGTTGTGTTTCTTTAACATATCAATATGTGCATCTGTTATAACTTGGTGAATTAATTGTCAATGTGAATTTAATTGCGTGGAGTCACTATATCATATTATGTTGAATTGTTGGTAACATAATAGTTTACAACAACAAACCTAGTTTGATCCCAACATGTGGGGTCTGGGGAGGGTAGTCTGTACACAGACCTTACCCCTACCTAATGCAGGTAGAGAGGCTGTTTCCAATTGACCCTCGGCTCAGGGAGGGCAAGAAGAAGAAGAGGGGAAAAGAAGAAGAAGAAAAAGAAGAAGATAGTATCCAATAATAGCAACAGGAAATACATCTTAGGAATTGTATCATCTTAGGAATTGTATTTCCTGTTGCTATTATTGGATACTATCTTCTTCTTCTTCTTCTTAAAATTGTTATCATGCTTTACTTTAACAAATTCTATACTTAATTCATTAATTTAACTTATGTTTTGCTTTGTTTAAAAATGATACTTTTACTCAATTTTATTGAATCATATTTAAACCCATCTTATACTCTGTTTCATACAAATTGTATATTATTTTACTTTACTAGATTTTTATTTTAAGAACTCATCATTTAATTTGACACCTAACTTTATGCAAAATTTTAATTATGTTTTTTTTGTGGTGTATACATGTATCTTGTGTTCACCTAAATTAATATATATCACAGTTGCAAAATACATAATAGCGCGTGGACTTTGCCATACGAAGGTGATTGTTATTGTGGGCACGAGGTTCCATATGTGTAAGATTTGGAGATTATGGTTCATGACTTGTGATTTATGAGGTGCGGTGCTTAGGGGTAATTCTTGTTGTAAGAACATGCATCAGGAGCGATTTGATTATTTGAGTTGTCATCCGTTTTTTCCCTATTTGAGTTTATTTACATCTCATCAGTGTTCTGATTATATTGTTTCTTAATTACTCGTTTACTACTTGTTGCCATTTATGTTTCTATTACTTCATTATTGGTTGTAAATTATTACTTTTTCTGTCGTTGGTCTTATATTGATGTTCTTTCCATTGTTAGCACTTATGTATATCTTGAACAGGTTACTATGTCTAGTAGGTGTCTTGACCTGGCCTCGTCACTACTCTACCAAGGTTAGGCTTGATACTTACTAGGTACCGTTGTGGTGTACTCATGCTATGCTTCTGCACATTTTTGTGCAGATCCAGGTATTCTGATTGTGTTGTTGAGAGTTAGGTCTGCGTGGCGAGAGACTTCAAGGTGTACCTGCTAGACGTTCGCAGGCCTCAGAGTTACTATCTCACTTCATTATGCTAATTTTAAAGTATATTTCTAAATAATATTGTGTTTAGAAATTCTAGTGTGGTTTAGTAGTGCTTATGACTCCGTACTAGAGATTTTGAGAAATGTATAACCATTGGCCGCTTGCGTCTATGTATGTCATTTAATGGTTTATGATAAATGATTAAATAGTTCAATTTTGTTATTAAATCAGCATGTTAGGCTTATCTAGTTGTGAATAGATGATGAAAAGGTAGACTTCAAATTGCCGGAACAGGAAAATTATATATATGTTCCGGAATATACTTACAAAAGCTCAACAAAAACGGCCTCAAAATAAACAAAAAATGAACATAAGACAAATAAATTAAAAAGTACTAAGGCATCTATGCCAGGGCCCCACTCTTCGCTAGTGACGTCGGAACCTTCGGATCCCTCAAAGCCTTCAGTACCTTTGGGCTCGTAAAGCTTCTTTCACCTCGGCCTCAAATTTGTTGGCTTCTTCGATCTCAACCGATAGGTCAAAACCTTCGGCATTGATCTCCTCGAGGGTCTCTCTTCGGGATAGCCGCTTCATATATTCAGACTTTGCTTAAGGCGCACTTTGGTTGCCTCCACATCGGCCTTGTATTGGGTCACCATTTCATCTACGTCAGTAGAGGTCGTATCTAAATTGGACTTTACTGCCTCGTATTCCTTATCGAGGGCGTCCAACTCCGTGACAGTCGAGCTCAGTTGTGCTCGGAGGTCGTCATTCAGTCGAGACCACTTGTCAGCTTTTTCCTTCGTCACCCAAAGTTAAACCTCTACTAATGCTTTCTTCGCCTTGGCAGTTTCCTTCTCTGAAGCTAACACATCCATTTTGCTCTTCCACCTATCGACCATGGCTTGGACCTCGTTCATCTCGATTCGGAGTTGGTCGATCTAGTCGATCTTCTATTGGAACTGCGGGGTTTTGTCGTTAGCTACCACGACTAGCCCTTCATTTTTAACTTTAAAGACCTTTACCGTTTTGACCAGGTTGGCATATTCCCGCCTCAGGGTCAAATCTTCCTTCTGAGCCCTGTCCAGCTCGGCCTGAAGGTGCTTGATGACACTGTCCAGCTCGACTTGAAGGTCCTTGATGACCCTGTCTTGTTGCTCACTAAGGAGATTGTAGATATCTTTCTTTTGAGCCAGCTCATTGAACTCAAAATCGAGCTGATTGATCTGAGAGCGGAACCTGAGGAAGCTCTCATGGTAAAGCACTGAGGCTTGAAAATCAGCAAAAATAGTAAGAGATATTGAAACCTAAGCGAAATCCACAAAGGAGTATAGATGCCTTACCCGTTTCACCGCCTGCTGAGCCTCTTTGAAGAGACTCGACGCGCCCACCTTGCTCATCTTCGTCTGGTCCTATTCTATCACCAAACATCAGAGGTAACTGGCTATGACAACCGAGCAGATAAAACCTGAGCATCTTCCAAGATTTTAAGAATGAATGTTCTCTTACGGTCGAGGTCCACAATCGAGGCACGAAACCGCTTCACCAGTTCTGGGCTCGAGCTCCGTCCGCCAGTTTCTGAAGGCACTTCCTTCTTCAAAATCTCCAGGTCGCCCAACCCGGTGAAGTCGTCCAAAGTGGACATGTCCACGCCATCAGAGAAGGAACGGAGAGGGTCGTCCACACAAGGAGCTCCTTCACTTTAGTTCTCCTTTTTTGGTCCTCTTCAAGCATGGACTCGGTGTAGGAGGGCGTCTCCACGATGTTCATCACACCTGTCACTTCCTTCGGAACAGAGGCGACTTCTCGACAGGTCTCAGCCCTGGTATCTATTTCGTCCTCCCGAGTCAGAGGAAGATTAACCTCATGGCTCCCTTCCTTGGCCACTACCTGCTCTCCAGCAGAGGTTGATCCGTGGGAAACAACGATATCACCTTCTTCATGCTCATCCCTGAGCCGATAAAGCAAATCAGAGTCTAGTACCCAAGACCCGGTATTCTTGTTGAGCTTGCGGGCCCGAGTGGCTGACCTCTTTTTATCTTCACCCGGACACCTCCGAACCCTAGGACTTTCTTTTCCTATTTTTCTTGTTCTCCATGATAGCCCCGCACTATCCCGTAACGGAGGGATCAACGGATAGGGATGCATCATCCCCCCCTTTCGCCAGCCTAAGTTCAGTGATCTTATGCAAACTTACGGTAGAAAGAGAAGGGGTCAGCGTTATGTATGTTCGGGGCATAATAGTAACTATTCCAAGAAGATACTTACCATGTGAACGAGCATCCCATCGGCCCTTCGAATGCTTGGGCCACGACCACTCAAAATACGACATCATCTTGCAGATTCCTTAGATCCACTCCTTCAGCTGGGGGACCACATTTGGAACCCAAGCAACATATGCACGATCAGAAATACTAACAGTGAGAAAGGGAATAAATAAAACTCGACACTTAAGGAAAGAGTACCTTACAAGATGCATTACACTTTTCAGGGAATGGTATAATCGGGAGGAATCAAATTATCAGTCTTAACCCGAACGAAGCGTACATGCCAACCTCGATCTCGATCCTCGTCAATGCTCGAAAAGGGGGCCTTGGTGTCCTGGCACGTGAGCTTGATTAGTCCCCCCCCCCCCCC
>ML279248.1:0-39337 GCA_005239495.1 Nicotiana undulata | reverse complement strand
GCCCCCCCCCCCCCCAAATATTCAGGGACTATATAGACGGAGTAAGTGGTCGAGGGTGAACCGAGGAGACTCGATGTTATTCGCAAAGTAACAGAGGAGGATCACGATCCTCCAAAGAGACATGTGGATTTGCCCAAGGCACACCTCGTATCTCTTGCAGGAGTCCAAAACAACTGATTCTACCGGGCCCAGTGTGAAAGGATATATGAATAACTTCTCCTCAACATGAGTGGTGATATCGTCCTCAGGCCCGGGGACTACCACGTCCTTAACTCCCCAGTTACAGTGCTCTCGGACAATGGGAAGGATATCTTCGATGATAGAGCATGCATATATATATATATATATATATATATATATATATATATATATATATATATATATATATATATATATATATATATATATATATATATATATATATATATATATATATATATTGATTCCCCTTCACCTCGGTCTTGTTTGGATGAGACCTTCTTAACTTTGAATTCATCTAAGATTGAACAGCCCCCGGGAACTAAAACTTTTCATGGGTGGATCTGGGGCACGCTTCAGCAGCAGCCAATTCGGGGCAGCGTCTCGGGAGCAGCTATTTCGCAAACAACCACTTCGGGGACGGCTGCCTCAGTACCTGTGGCTGGGTGAGAACATGGAGAGGAATCCTGCTGAGGAACCGATTTAGAAGTCTTGGCCATTGTAAATTTGGGAAATATATGAAGATTTGGAAAATGTTTATGAAGATTTGAAGTTTGAGGGTGAAGATATGAGGTTCTGGGTTTCAAATCCAAGAAACTATATAAAGGTTTGAAGGTAGGATGGAGATCTAGGTAGAAACTTAAGAACAATTATGAAGATTTGAAGGTTAAAGGTAAAAAGATGAAGATTTAAAAGAGTTGGAAGCTGCTAGGAAATTCGAAGATAAGATCTAAGATAAGAAAGTAGAAAAGGCACAAAAGGTCGAAGCTTTTATAGGAGAAAACGTAATCATTACGAAACGTTTTACATTCGGAGGCGACCAGCCGATGGTTAACACATGTCTGAAGTCAGAACGACATGATTGCTGGGACGTTTCGGCTCCTTCGTCGTCTCAGTTGTAACGTACGAAGGAAGGAACCGGGAACATCTATCGCTTCCTATCATTTTGGAAAACCTACTTTCTAGGAAACGAGGGGAGTATTTGTATACGGGTAAAATCGAGGGTAAAATATACCCCGATTTCCTGGTGGGTCAAACAAAGCAGGATATGATTGTTTAACCAAAGAATTGGATTCTCTGCCAAAGCTATTTTAAGAAGTACTCGGGCTTCTGATAACCACGGAAATTGACTAATAATAATAATTAGATTTGTAATAAGAAAGCAATAATAACGTGTAAAAGTAAGTATATTTCAGTAGTGGTTCGAGCGTGTTCATACAAGTAAGATTTTACTCTCTTTTATAGGAAATTTCTTAATATAATTCTTGTGAACACCCAATTTTTGCCCCGCGTGAAAATTACTCCTAAAAATAATACAAAAATAACTTTTAATGAATTTTAGGAACCTTTCTTTATTTAGTTACATTTCATGCATGTTTAATATTTTAAAATCATAGAAAAATCATAAAAATTGTCACATTTCTTCATTTCATGTAATCTTAGGTTTAATTCGCATTTTTAGAAATTAATTACCCTTTAATTGATAGATTAATATAAAAAAGTCACAAAAATATACATTAGCTTAATCGATTAGTTTATTTAATTAGTTAAAATATTAATTAGGTCGTTTTGATAAACGAAATTTAATTAGTCGTAAGATGACTATTTTTGAAAAATAAAATTTGCCCTTGTTTCAAATTGGCCTAATTTCAGGGCCCAAATCACAGGCCCAACCAAATTCCCTACATTCTAACCCTAATCCCCTCCTCTATATAATAGACACCTAATTACACAACAAAAAAGAAGAGGGATGGGGCACCACCCTAAGACAAATCAGCCAAAAAAAACCTTCCTTACTCTTAGAAGGACCCCATCACTGTGACAGCTGAAAAAAGAGGCTGCTTCTTCTGGTTTTCCACCAGCTAACGACCTCCAGCGAGCAAAAAACAGGGGAAGAGGAATGAACGGAGAGGGGCTGGGGATTATCGGTCTCAAAAGGAATATGGCAAAAAGAGAGGCAGCATCTCCTTCATCGCAAAAACCAGTCAGGAAATCAATGTAAGCACACAACGACCTATCTCCTACTTCATCACTCAGTAACCATGAAAATCGGCTGAAACTTCAGCCATTGAAGCAACCCTTAAACTCCACCAAAACCAGTCTAAGCTAGCTCCTAAATCAGCCGCCTAACTCTATTAAACCACCATCGCCCACCTCTGTTTTTCGTTGGCAAAAGAAACTCCATTTCATCCATAGAGATATATTCTCCTACCGTGGGAATGGAAGTCATTTGAGGGGTTAATAATCGTCCAAAACTCGAAGTCGCCGTCCAGTCCGTTGTTGAGAAACTCCCTTCAGTGGAGGTTCAAAGCTCCGTCGAGGTTCTCGGTACCGTTTCCGGTTGTGGTTAGTTCGTACAAATGTTTCAGCAAAGCTTTGTTCATATTGTATCAAAGAGTATTTAACTATTGAAAGGTTATGGAGCAGCTGGATATGCATTCTTCGTTGCAGTTTATGCTGTGTTAGAGGTTAGAACTATACTATATTTTTCTTGGTTTAAAATCTTGCAAGAACTTCCAGCAAATTTCTTGTTAATGGCATACTGTTTTTTGGTAACTTATTGGATATATAATATGGTAGTGGTCCCTTAATATCTTAGATGTATGCTTGCCTGTTTTCATTTTTATTTTTTGCTTAGAAGATGCTCATAGGTGGCTGGTACTGCAAATTAAAATAGAGTAGCAAGATGTCGTATTCTGATTATTATCACTTAAAAGGGATTCCAATGTATTTAAGATTTAGAATAAAGTGCGATAACAAATTGTCGGGGGCTATGGGTACGGTTCTCGTGCCATGGTCACGATACGTAACTCCAATTCGGGTGGGCATTTCATGTGACCCGACCATAACTTCAAGCAATAATAAAATTTAACATGTTGGGAATCACGGGTGCGTTTCACGTGGCGCGATTTTCAATGTGTACAAAAATCGTATGTCCCATTCGGGTGTGCATTTCATGTGATCCGAAAATAATAAAATTTAACATGTTGGAAATTACGGGTGTGTTTCACGTGGCACGATTCGTAATGTGTATAAACTGTAAGTCCAACTTCGGGTGTGCATTTCATGTGACCCGACCATAACTTCGAATAGTAATAAAATAAATATGTCGCAAATTGCGGGTGCATTTCATGTGGCGCGGTTCGCGACATGTACCAAAACAAAGTGTGCGACATTGTAGCTTGTTCCAAAAAAATAATTTCATAAATAATTAAAAGCGGTATAAAAGGTTAAAAATGCACAATAGGTTTAAAACTTGTAAACAATCAGATAATTTAGGCCAAATAATAATAGTTAAGCGATCGTGCTAGAACCACGGAACTCGGGAATGCCTAACACCTTCTCCCGGGTTAACAGAATTCCTTACTCGGATTTCTGGTCGCAGACAAATTAAAACAGAGTCAAAATTCCTCGGTTTGGGATTTTCAAAACAAAACAGTGTCCCGGAGCATCGTCAAAAATCCGGGTGGCGACTCTGAAAATTAAAATAAATTCCAAATCTGAATAATGTCACTTAAAGTGGAAAACTCCCTTATTACCCCTTTATTAATCTAGGGGTAGTGAAAAAGGAGGTGTGACAATGCCTACTCTTCTTAATAATAGAACATTAATGGCTAATAATGTCATTAATGTAACGTTACAATAGCTAATCGTAATTGTTGCGTGAAGATTATGTAACATTTAGCTCATTGATTAAAGATCTTTGAATCTGCCCTTTATTCTGCCTTGGTTCATTCTGACCGTGTCTCTTCAACTCCTCAATTAGACTGAGGCTCCTGCATCTAATTGTCTCGTGGGGTAAGTTGTTTCGTTCCTATCTGTCTCGTACCTTTTTGTAAGTTTATGACCAGCTGTCCTGTTTCTATTTCTCCACATAGATCGCCTTGTCAATAGAAATATTACACGTGTGAAGTCTATTTTTTACCAATACATATAGTCCCCCACTTATCATTTATTTATCAATAAAATATTTGGTAAGTGGATACTCATTTATGGCGGGAATATTTTGCCGCTGCTTCACTCGTACCATCACATCCATATCTGAATGTATATGTCGCTTGTCACTTTCATTTAATGCTCGTGCCACGTAGAATTCTCAGATTGATTTTGCAATTAATCAGCGCCTTTTAGGGCTTTTTGCGGTTGCATCAGTCACAAAGTGCCAGTTTTAATTATGACTTTCACATCAGTGTTTTTTCCATTTTTTGACGGTCGCCTCTGAGTATAAATACCCTTTTTCCTTCCTTTGCTTTCACGAAAAACTTCTAACTTTCGTTCACTGTTTGTAAATTCTTCTTTCTCGTAAATATGTGTTCCTCAATCCAGCAACTCAAAATGGTTATCATTGTAGACAAACTATCTCCTTCTTCAGCTCCAGTCCAGAGTAGGAGGGGTGGTAGACTAAGAAGTTTAAGTTCTACACCTTCCAGGGGTTCTTTTTCTTCTCATAATATTACTCCTCCTCCATCTTCTAGGTGTAATATTTCTTCATCTTCTTCGAGGGCTAGGTCTTCTAGATCTTCTTCTAAGAGTAGGGAACCTAACGAACCACTTCGTGAGCCAAGAGTCGATGAGATTGTTCCTGCCGTGTTTTCTTTTGTAAAGGATAGTGAGTCCATTAGTAAACAGATTTCTTCCATGACATCACATGATCGTGATGATCTTTATCCTACCCAAATCACAGAGGATTTAGTGTCACTCGTGCGTAGATATTGTTGTTGGAAATCTGATTTTCCAGTCTCACTTCCTAATGAAAATCAGAGAACAACCTCTTACAGAACTGGGTATTCTTTTGTGTATTCTTATCCATTTACTTTAGGATTTAAGCCTCCCATCGACCCTGTTATCATAGAAGTCTGTCGATTCTTCAATGTTTGCTTGGGACGGATCGGTACTCTTGTCTGGAGGGCAGTTGCATGCCTTAGATATTTGGCCAACTTAGCTTCAATTCCTTTTACTTTCCATCATCTTATTAATCTCTACTCCCCGATGTTGTTCCGCCAAGGAGTTTTACTCTCGCAGCTAGGAGTAAAAGAGTTTTGGTTATACCTGATGATGATAAGGATAGAGGATGGTATGTCCGGTATGTTGTTGTCCCTACTAAAGGTTTGGTAGGTGAAGAAAATTTCCCCTTCCCTGAGAAGTGGAACTTTGTACGTGAGTACATTGTTTCTCACTTTCCTTTTTCATTTTTGATAGATTAACAATACCGTAACTGTTGTTTTTTCCTTTTTGCAGCAACCATGGGAACCATCGAGGAAGTCTCTAATTTTCGTGATTGGGTAGAAAAATTATTGTTGATCGCCCCTATGGAAGAACGTTCTTGGAAGTACCTCTCATCGAGGTTTGGCTGGAAAGTGAAAACCCATGGTAAGGTTTTTTTTTCTCTCTTTTTAAACTTCTCTGATCCCTTTCGTTTGTTTGGGTTTCCTGCTCATGGGATCTCTGCAGCTGTTGTGTCTGCTTCAAAATGTTCTTTGGCTAAGGACAAGAAATCATTGTTAACTCCTCTTCGTCAAAAAGGAAACCAAGTGGGTCTCAGACCTTGGAAGATGAGGAAGAATAGGAGGAGGGTTCGCTGATTTGGAGGTCACAGAGAATAAAGGTTGTATATGACGATGAATCTGTTCCCGTTGCTGATCCACCTCCCGTACTTGAGTAAGAACATTCCGCTCCTAAAGATGCAACTCCCTCTCCTACTAATGAATCAATTGAACAACTGTTCCACCAAGGCTTTGGCATTGTTTCAGAGGAAGCACCTCTTGCTATTTTTCCTCCGTCTGCTCATGTGAAACTTTCGTTTATTGCTCCTGTTACTGTTTCTATGCCTAGCCTATTCCATCCTTGGTTCATTCATCTACCCCTACTTCCGTGCCTTCTATTGTCGAAATAGAATCTTCAGGTAGTGGGGTGATGAAGCAAATAATGATAGAGGTTCCTGCAGGAGGCAGACTCTTAAAGAAATCAGGCCAGGCGGATGTATAGTTGAAACCCCTGATAGGCCCGGCTGAGAAGTCTAAGTTGGAAAGTCATAGCTCCTTAACTTGGATGAACGAGATTGTGCACTCGTCCTTGAAAGTAGATTTTATATCATATCCCCTTCTTTTATATCCTTTACCATATCTAACTTCTCTTTTTATCCAGATCAATCTTATTGGTACGAAATTAATGAAAATGATCGTTCATACAGAGCAATTAGAAAATGACTATCACATTGAGGCTGATAACTAGAAGGAGAAAATCGAGAGTTTTCAGCTTGATATGGAGGCCGTAGAGGAGGAGAAATGTACCTTGGAGCAGCAGATCAGAGTAATTGCAGTGGAATTGGCCATCGAGAAGGCATCATCAAGTCAAACAGGCAAGGATAAAAACATCCCGGAGTCTTCCTTTGAGGAGCAGCTTTCCTATGTTATTGAAGAGATAAGAAGCTTGAAGGCTTTATTGGATTATACGGAGGCTTATGCTGGTGAACTTGTGCAATCACTTACTCAAACTCAAGAAGACCTCCATGAATCTTCAAACAAGATTCAATTTCTGGAAAGATCCCTTGCCCCTTTGCAGGCTTCTTATGATGCTGTCGTGGTTGAGAGAGATGAGCTAAGAGTCGATATTGAACAATGGCAGAAGATTACGAGGCTCTTGAGGACAAAGCAACTGTTGACGTAAGTTGGGCTTATTTGAATTCCCGGCTTGACACATTGACGGAAATGGGCCAAGAGAATTTTGACTTAGAAGTTGAAATTTCCAAAACCAAGGAGGCAATTGAAAAGTCTCGGCAAAGTCAAAAGTTTCCATCACCTGAAGTTGAAGTCCCAACGGGTGATGAGATCGTGCCTGATGAAGCTGCTGCCCAAGCCTCGCCATCTCAAGCCGCTCCTCCTGCTGATGAAGATAATACCCCCAGTGTCTAGTGAAAGAGTTTATCAAACCCTGTCTTTTTTTTTCTTTGGAACAATTGGTGGTTACCCCCGGTCCCATTTGGGGGTAAAGTTTGGTTCTAGTAAGTCCCCAATGACAACTTAGGGGCAACCTTGTATAAACAAATTTGGTTATAAAATAAGTTAATACTTAGTTTTTTCCATAATATTAATATTAGCATGACTTATGGTTTGTCGAGTTTTCATTTTACTCTTAAGTGTTTGCATGCTTTTCGTTCGGATTTTTGTTTTACCCCCTTAGTTTTTAATTTCGCATTAAAAATGCTTTGATATTTCGTGACTTTTCTGAAATAAGCACGATTTATAAAAGAGGGCCCTTTTATGAACGACATTTAATGAAGAAGACGTCTCAACTTCATAATGGTGTAAACATACAAAAGAGATTCACATGTTTTTTTTTTCTGAATAATGTTTTGAAGAAGTCTTTGTATTATTCAAACTTTCGTAACCATTTACATGTGTTTGAGTATCGTCTATAACTCTTTCATAACTGTTTTCATTTATAAAAGATTTTGAACAAACATAAAGGGTATGAATTTTTACCCATATCTGTTTTCTTTTACAACAGATTTTGAATAAACGCGAGGGTATGAATTTCTACCTGTAACTAATATTCTTCCTTTAACCTAAACATTCGTTTACATTAACGAATATGTTTTTTGTAGGTTTCTAAATCAAGATTTGTGTTTTTTTATTTTGCTCTTTTGATTTTGCTCATAACGCCGGACTTTTTGGGAAAAATGGATCTTCAGACTTGAGCTTTGACTTTTTTGATAGTCTTCTTACTGTATAGTCCCCCAAGTGTTTGAGCTTTGAAGAATGAAATCTTGAGCACTTGACTATTCCTTTCTTGTGGTCCTTTTCCTGAAAAGGAAAATCATGCATGACTCGAAGGTATATAGTTTAGATGATGACTGCTTACCCCTTTAAAATGCCCATCAGAAAGTTGTAACCTTAGACCGGGAATTCAGTTACTTGCTCGTGTCTATGCAGGTCTAATATCATCATCTGGTTATGGGTTAGATTTTTTCCTATCATCTAAAATGGTTAGTATAATTTTAACTGTACTAAATTGAAATCGAACATAATGATACCTGACCGTGGGTATTCCTTTCACTTAGAAGTAATATTTCTTCAAATGAACAACATTTCAACTTATTGGTAAAATTCTGCCATCCATGGTTTCCAGCTCATAAGCGCCTTTCCCAGCAATGCCACGGACTTTGTAGGGTCCTTCCCAATTTGGATTTAGTTTTCCTGCACCGGCCTCCTTTGTTGATTGGAAGAATTTCTTTAGGACAAAGTCCCCAATTTTAAAATACCTGAGGTGAGCTTTTCTGTTGTAATATCGCTCTATAATTTGTTTTTGGGCCGCCATACGTGTTAATGCAGCTTCTCTCCTTTGCTCGAGCAAATCCAAATTTGTTCTCAACTCATCGTTCTTTGTTTCTTCTGTTGCTGTTGTGAATCTCATGCTTGGTTCACCAATTTCCACCGGTACTAAAGCTTCTGAACCGTAAACAAGCGCGAATGGGGTTTCTCCCGTGGCTATTTTTGTAGTAGTTTTATAAGCCCACAATATTGTCGGTAGCTCTTCAGGCCAATTTCCCTTAGCTTTTTCCAACCGTTTCTTCAAATTGTTGATAATGATTTTGTTCGTTGACTCATAATTCCCATTAGCTACGGGATGATATGGTGAATAAGTGATTCGTTTGATTTTCCAACTTTGGAAGAATTCTGTGATTTGTGAGCCTATGAATTGTGGGCCATTATCACATACGATTTCCTTTGGTACACCAAAACGGCATATGACGTTTCACCATATAAAGCTTTTCACTTCTTTTTCTCGCACCTGTTTAAAAGCATCTGCCTCCACCCATTTTGAAAAATAATTTGTTAATACAAGCAAAAATCATACCTTTCCTTTGGCTGGGGGTAGAGGTCCTACTATATCCATTCCCCATTTTATAAACGGCCAAGGTGACATAACTGGATGGATTACTTCTGTTGGTCGATGCATATTGTTAGCATATCGCTGGCATTTATCGCATTTAGCTACGAAATTCTCTACGACTTCTTCCATTTTAGACCAATAATACCCTACTCTGATTAGGGTTTTGACTAAAGACCTTGCTCCTGCGTGGTTCCCACAATGTCCTTCGCGTACTTCTTTCATTATGTACTCAGTTTGATTAGGTCCAAGGCACCTTGCTAGGGGACCTCCAAACATTTTGCGGTATATAGTATCACGAACTAGGCAATATCGTGTTGCTTTTCGGTGAAGTGCTTGAGCTTCTTTTCTATCTTCAGGCACGGTACCATTCTGCAAGAAATTTACAATTTCGTTTCTCCAATCCCAGGTTAAATTATTAAATGTTACCTCATTTTTGTCCTGGTCGATTGTTGAATGAAATAATTGTATCACAATAGCATTATCTTTATTCGATACATCGGTAACTGCTGCAAGATTAGCTAACGCATCCACTTCTGCATTTTCCTTTCTGGGTACTTGCATAATCTTCAATGACGGGAATTGCCTTACCAGGTCTCGTGCCTTTTCCAGATATTGTTGCATTCGAGTCTCTCTAGCAATATAAGTCCCCTGCATCTAGTTTACCACTAGTTGAGAGTCATTTTTTATCACGATCTGCTCGATCGAGAGTTTTCGTTCTAATTCAAGTCCTGCAATGACAACTTTGTACTCTGCTTCATTGTTAGTTATGGGATAACATTTGATAGTCTGTCTTATCTTTTCACCCGTAGGTGGTATTAAGACAATTCCCAAGTCGGCTCATTTTACATTAGAAGAGTCGTCAGTAAATAGGGTCCATATTCCTAGATTAGCCCCGGTGAAGATTTGCAACTCTTTTTCCACTTCAGGAATTATGCTAGTATTGAAATCAGCGACAAAATCAACCAAGACCTGAGACTTTATTGCAGTCCTGTGCTGATAGACTATGTCATGTTCGCTTAGTTCTATTGCCCATTTAGCTAATTTTCCTGACAGTTCTTATTTATACAAAATATTTCTCAGTGGATATGAAGTTACGACAGTAATTGGGTGACACTGAAAGTACGGTCTTAGCTTTCTAGCTTCCATGATTAGATCCATGGCTAATTTTTCTGGATGAGGATATCTAGTTTCAACATCTAATAAGGACTTACTTACATAGTAGATAGGGGATTGTTTACCTTTGTCTTCCCTTACCAAGACTGCACTTACGGCAGTTTCTGCAACAGCAAGATAAACATATAACCTTTCCCCTTCCTTTGGTTTAGACAGCATCAGGGGATTTGATAGATAAGCCTTCAAATCTTTAAGAGCCTGTTGGCATTCTTTAGTCCATTCGAACTAATTCTGCTTCTTTAGTACTGAAAATAATTTAAAACTCTTCTCTGAAGACTTGGAGATGAATCTTCCTAAAGCTGCAATCCTACTTGTTAATCTTTGAACTTCTTTTTTGCTCGTGAGTATATCAGGTATTTCTTAAATAGCTTTAATTTGAGTAGGATTTACTTCAATGCCTCTATTTGATATGAAAAAACCCAAAAATTTACCTAATTCGACGCCAAAGGCACACTTTTCTGGATTTAATTTCATGTTATACTTGCGGAGTATCTCGAAAGTAATTGAGAGATGTTGGAAATGATCTTCCGATTGTGTTGATTTCACCAACATGTCATCAATGTACACCTCCATTGTTTTCCCCGGATGTTCCTGGAACATCTTGGTCACTAGCCTTTGATACGTGGCTCTAGCATTTTTCAAGCCAAAATGCATGACTTTGTAACAATAAGTCTCCATGTTCGTAATAAAGGAAATTTTTTCCTCATTTGAGGGGTTCATTTTTATCAAATTGTAACCAGAATACGCATAATAATTCATGACCTATAGTGGCATCAATCATCTGATCTATGTGCGGTAATGGAAATGAGTCTTTTGGGCATGATTTATTCAAATCTGTATAATCTATGCATACTCTCCATTTACCATTCTTTTTAGGTACCACTACGGTATTAGCCAACCAATTAGGATATTTTACCTCACGTATTGAACCGATTTTCAAGAGTTTCTGTACTTCTTCATCGATCACTTGATTCTTGAACGATCCTTGATTTCTTTTCTTTTGCTTGGCAGGTACGAAGTATGGGTCTTCATTTAGTTTATGAGTCATCACTTTGAGGGTATACCTATCATATCTGAATGGGACTAGGCAAAAAAATCTTCGTTAACTTTTAAATATTCAATTAACTTACCTCTTCTGGTTGGGCTTAGTCTTGCGCCTATATGGACTTTTTTGCTCAAGCTCATGCTTGAACAGTGGAAAAGCTTCGAGCTCCTCAGTAGTTGCCGTGATATTCTCATTCTCTTCTGTTTTTTGAATAAAATCTGGTCTGGAATCCATATCCATGTATCTTGATGCGACACCCGTGGTGATTTGATTCATTGTATCTTTATCGTTTTCTTCCGTGTCTGTTTGAGTTATTTCCTCATCCTTTGATTCTTCTTCTTTATTGGAATTTATCACTGAGTTGATGTTTCTTGAAGTCTGCTGATCACCTCGAATCTGTTGGATTCCCTATTTGGAAGGGAATTTAATTACCTGATGTAGAGTAGATGGTATTGCATCCATATCATGGATCCATTGTCTCCCCATGATTATGTTGTTTAACCAAAGAATTAGATTCTCTACCAAAGCTATTTTATGAAGAACACGAGTTTCTGATAACCAAGATAATATGGTAATAATTGTAAGTAAATTCGAAAATACAAAGCAATAAAGATGCATAAAAAGTAAGTGTATTTCGATAGTGGTTCGAACGTGTCCTTACAAGTTATATTTTACTCCCTTTTATAAGGAATTTCTTAATATAACGTCTACTCTTTTCAGTGATTGATCATTAATGACTAATAATGGCATTAATGCAACATTACAATGATTAATCGTAATTGTTGCATGAAGATTATGTAACGTTTTGCTCATTAATTGAAGATCCCCGAATCTGCCATGTATATTGCCTTGATTCATCCTGACCGTGTCTCTTCATCTTCTTAATTAGGTTGAGATTCTCGTATCTGATTACCCCGTGGGTATGTTATTCCGTTCCTCTTTATCTCGTACCTCTTCATAATGTCTCGTCCAGTTGTCATGTTATCATTGCTCCACATAGATTGCTGAGTTATCATAATTGTTACACGTGTGAAGATCATTTTTACCAATACAGATAGTCCCCTCACTTACCATTTATTTATCGATTAATATTTGGTAAGTGGATACTCATTTATGGCGGGAATAGTTTTATGCCGCTTCACTTGTACCATTGTATCCGTATCTGAATGTATGCTTCGTTTGTCACTCCTATTTAATGCACGTGCCACGTGTCATTCTCGGGTTGGTTCTGCAATTATTCAGCGCCTTTTAGGGCTTTTTGCGGCTGCATCAGTCACGAAGTGACAGCTTCAATTATGACTTTCACATCACTATTTTTTCCATTTTTTTACGGTCTCCTTCGAGCATAAATACCCATTTTACTTTCTTTACTTTCACGAAACACTTCCAACCTTCTTTCTTTATTTGTAAATTCTTCATCTTCGTAAATATGTCTTCTTCAAACCAACAATCTAGAAAAGTCATTATTGTAGATGAGTTGACTCCCTCTTCTGCTCCAACACGGAGTAGGAGAGGCGGTAGGCTTAGGAGTTTAAGTTCTACTCCTTCCAGGGGTTCTTCTTCTTATTCTTCTCCCCGCCATCTTCTAGGCCTGATATCTCTTCATCTTCTTCGAGGGCTAGGGCTTCTAGATCTTCATCAAAGTGTAAAGAATATACGGAACCACTTCGTGAGCCGAGGGTCGATGAGATTGTTCCTGCGGAGTTTTCGTTTGCCAAGGATAGTCAGGCTATGAGTGAGCAGCTTTCTTCAATGTCATCACATGACAGTGCTGACCTTTACCCTTCCCAATAACAAAGGGCTTAGTATCTCTCGTACGCATGGATTGTCATTGGAATCCTGATTTTCCTGTTGTTGTTCCTACGATAACCAAAGGATAACCTCTTACAGGTCTGGGTACTCTTTTGTCTATACCTATCTCTTCACATTAGGATTCAAGCCTCTCATAGACCCTGTTATCATCGAGTTTTGTCGATTCTTCAAAGCTTGTTTTGGACAAGTCGGTCCTCTTGTTTGGAGAGTAGTCGCATGCCTTAGGTATTTGGCCAATTTAGCTTCCGTACCCTTTACTTTTCATCATCTTATTCACCTCTATTCTCTGATTTTGTTCCGTCAAGGAGTGTTCACTCTCGCGGCTAGGAGTAAAAGGGTGTTAGTTACTCCAGATGATTACAAGGATAGAGGGTGGTGTATCCGGTATGTTGTTGTCCCTACTGCAGGTTTAGTAGGTGAAGAAAATCTCCCATTCCCTAAGAAGTGGAATCTTGCACGTGAGTACAATTTTTCTCACTTTCCTTTTATTTTGTTTTCGAAGAATTATCAGTTTCGTGACTGTTTCTTTCTATTTTTACAGCAACCATGTGAACCGTCGAGAATGTCTACGGTTTTCGTGATTGAGTAGAAAAACTCTTATCAATCGCTCCTTTAGAAGAACGTTCATGGAAGTAACTCTCTCTGAGGTTTGGATGGAAAGTGAAGACCCACGGTAAGTGAAGTTTTTTGTTTTTACTTCCTTTTTGAGCTTTATCTGACCCTTTTTTATTCGGTAGGGTTTCCTGCTCGTGGAATTTCAGCTGCGGCTGTGTCCGCTTCAAAGCTCTCTCTGGATAAGACTCAGGAGATCATTGTTGGCTCTTCCTCATCGAAAAGGAAGATGAGTGGGTCCCGTACATCAGAGGATGAAGAGGAAGAAGAGGGTTCACTAGTCCATAGGTCACGTAGGAGGAGGGTGGTCTCCGATGATGAATCTGCACCCGTTGTTGATCCTCCTATGCCAGAATTAGAACATTCCGCTCCTGAAGATGTTACTCACTCTTCTGTTCGTGAGTCTGTTGATCACCTGTTCCAACAAGGTTTTGGTACCGTCTCTGATGAAGCTCCTCTTGCTGTTTTCTCTCCTCCTGCTGCTAAGGAACTTTCGTTAATTGCTCTCGTTGCTGCCTCTGCTCCCATTGCACTTTCTGCTCTTATTGTTTTTCCTGCTTTCGTTACTGTTCCTTCTCGGTCCGTGGCTCCTTCACCCACCCCGCTTCCGTGGCTTCTGCTGTTGAAATAGGGTCTTCCAGCAGGGGGTAATGAAGCAAGTTACTATAGAGGTTCCTGCGGCGGGCAGCCTTTTGAAAAAGTCGGGCCATGTTGATGTATGGTTAAAGCCATTGATAGGCCCAACTAAGAATTCTAAGCTAGAAATCTGTATCTCCTTGACTTGGATGAACGAGATTGTGCATTCGTCCTTAAAGGTAAAACTTGCTCTCCATTCATATGTACTTATATATTCTTACCGTATCTAATTTATCTTTTTATGTAGATCAACCTTATAGGCACATAGTTAATGAAGAGAATCGTTCAAGTGGAGAACTCAGCTAATGACTTCCAAACCGAGGCTAACAATTGGAAGGAGCAGTACGAGAGTTTACAGCTTGACATGGAGGCAACGGAGGAGGAAACGTGTACCTTGGAGCAGCGGGTTAGAGTTGTTGCAGCAGAACTGGCCATAGAGAAGGCGTCTTCTAACTAGGCTGGTAAGGACAAAAATATCTTGGAGTCTTCCTTTGCTGAGGCTGAGGTCCCTGCTGCTCGTGTCTCGCCATCTCAAGCTGCTTCTCCTACCAGTGAAAACAATCCCCCATCTAGAAACATTTAAAGAACTTGGTTCTCTTTTTTATTTATTTGCAACAATTGTTGGTTACCCCCGGTACCATTGGGGGTAAAGTTGGATCCTTTGTAAATCCCCAAATGACAACTTAAGGGCAACTTTTGTATAAACAAATTAGGCTTAGACTAAGTTAATACTTAGTTTTCTGCCACTATATATTAATAGTAATATCGGCATGACTTTCGATTCCTTTGAGTTTTTGTTTCACTCTTAAATCTTTGCATGCTTTCTTTTTGAGGTTTTTGGTTTACCTTTGAGTTTTTGACTTTGCATTTTAAAAAATGCTTAGATTTTTTGTACCTTTTCGTAATAGACACGATTTATAAAAGAAGGCCCTTTTTTTATCGACACTTATGAAGAACACGTCTCAACTTCATAATGGTGTTAATGTACAAAAGAGAGATAGGAATTTCACATGTTTTAATGTTTTGAAGAAAGTCTTTGTATTATTTCGAACTTTCGCAATATTTTACATGTGTTTGTGTATCGTCCATAACTCTTTTGCAACTGTTTTTCTTACACAGATTTGGTATAAACTTGCACTCGTAACTGTTTTTCTTTTGCAACAGCTTTTTCAAAATAATACAAGGGTATAACTGTTTTCATTTATAACAATTTTTTTGAATAAATATAAGGGTATGAATTTTCACCCGTAATTGTTTTTCTTTATAGCAGTTTTTGAATAAATACAAGGATAATGCTTTTTTCATCCTTAACTATTTTTATTTACAACAGTTTTTGAATAAGTACAAGGATTTGCATTTTTATCCGTATCTAATATTCTTCCTTTAACCTAAATATTCGTTTACATTTACGAATATTTTTTTTTGAAACATCCATTTACATTTGCGAATATGTTTTTTGAAGGTTTCTGAATCAGGCTTTGTGTTTTTGTCTTTGGCTCTTTGTTTTTGCTCATAGTCCTTGACTTGTTTGGGAAGATTGATCTTCAGGCTTGAGCTTGGACTTTTTGATAGTCTTCTTTGCTTTTTCTTTGCCTTCCATACTGTATAGTCCCCCAAGTGTTTGAGCTTTGAAGAATGAAATCTTGAGCACTTGACTATTCCTTCCTTTTGGTCCTTTTTCCTGAAAAGGAAAAACATACGGGACTCGAAGGTATATAGTTTTTAGATGATTACTGCTTAACCCATAAAAACGTCCATCAGAAAGTTGTAACCCTAGACCAGGAATTCAGTTACTTCCCCGTGTCTATGCAGGTCTAATATCATCATCTGGGGATGGGTTAGCTTTTTGCCTATCATCTAAAAATGTTAGTACAATTTTAACTGTACAAAATTAAAATCGAATGTAATGATACCTGACCGGGGGTATTCCTTTTACTCAGAAGTAATACTTTTTCAAATGAACAGCATTCCAACTGGTTGGTAAGATTCTGCTGTCCATAGTTTCCAGCTCATAAGCGCCTTTTCCAGCAATGCCACGGACTTTGTAAGGTCCTTCCCAATTTGGATTTAGCTTTCCCGCACTAGCTTCCTTCGTTGATTGGAAGACTTTTTTAAGAACGAAGTGCCCAATTTTGAAATATCTGAGGAGAGCTTTTCTGTTGTAATATCGCTCTATAATTTGTTTTTGGGCTTCCATACGTATAAGTGCGACTTCCCTCCTTTGCTCGTGAAAATCCAGGTTTGTTTTCAATTCGTCGGTGTTTGTTTCTTCCGTTGATGTTACAAACCTCGTGCTTGTTTCACCGATTTCCATCGGTATTAAAGCTTCTGTACCATAAACAAGCGCGAATGGAGTTTCTCCCGTGGCTATTTTTGCAGTAGTTCTGTAGGCCCATAATACTGCCGGTAGCTCATCAGGACAGTTTCCATTGGCTTTCTCCAACCGTTTCTTTAAGTTGTTGACGATGACTTTGTTTGTTGATTCGTCTTGCCCATTAGCCACGGGGTGATGAAGTGATTCGTTTGATTTTCCAGCTTTCGAAAATTTCTGTGATTTGTGAGCCTATGAATTGTGGGCCATTGTCACATACGATCTCCGTTGCTTTCCAAAGCGGCATATTATGTGTCGCCATATGAAACTTTTCACTTCTTTTTCTCGCACCTATTTAAAAGCGTCTGCATCTACCCATTTTTTGAAATAGTTTGATAATACGAGTAAGAACCGTACCTTTCCTTTAGCTTGGGGAAGGGGTCCCACCATATCCATGCCTCATTTCATGAATGGCCATGGTGATACCACGTGGTGGAGTAATTTTGCTGGTCGGTGCATATTGTTGGCATACCGCTGACATTTGTCACATTTGGCTACGAAGTTCTCGACATCTTCCTCCATTTTAGGCCAATAATACCCTTCTCTGATTAGGGTTTTGACTAAGAACTTTTCTCCTGCATGGTTTCCGCAGTGTCCTTCATGCACTTCCTTTATCACGTACTCTGTTTGATTGGGTCCAAGGTATTTTGCTAGGGGACCTCCAAACATTTTACGGTATAGAGTTTCACGAACTAGGCAGTACCATGGAACTTTCCGGTGAAGTGCTTGAGCTGCTTTTTGGTCATCAGGCACGGTACGTTCTACAAGATAATTTACAATTTTGCTTCTCCAATCCCAGGTTAGGTGGTTAAATGTTACCTCATTTTTGTCATGGTCGATTGCTGAATGAAATAGGTGTATGACAATTGCATTGTCTTTATTTGTTACGCCGGTAACTGCTGCGAGGTTAGCCAATGCATCCGCTTCTGCATTTTCCTCTCTGGGTATTTGTATAACTTCCATGACTGGAATTGCCTTGCTAAGTCTCGTGCCTTTTCCAGATATTATTGCAATTGAGCCTCTCTAGCGGTATAAGTCCCCTGCATCTGGCTTACCACTAGTTGAGAGTCACTTTTGATCACGATCTGCTCAATTGAGAGTTTTTGTGCCAGTTCAAGCCCTGCAATGACAGCTTTGTACTCTGCTTCATTGTTAGTTATGGGATAACGTTTAATGGCTTGTCGTATCTTTTAACCCGTGGGTGATATTAAAATAATTCCCAAGCCGGCTCCGTTTACATTAGAAGAGTCGTCAGCATATAGGGTCCAAATTCCTGGATTAGTCCCATTGAAGAGTTGTATCTCTTTTTCTACTTCAGGGATTATGCTAGTATTAAAATCAGCGATGAAATCAGCTAAAATTTGAGACTTTATTGCAGTTCTAGGTTGATATACTATGTCATGTTCGCTTAATTCTATTTACCATTTAGCTAATCTCCCTGATAATTCTTGTTTATGCAAAATATTCCTCAGTGGATATGAAGTCACAACAGTGATTGGGTGACTTTGAAAATACGGTCTTAATTTTCTAGCTGCCATGATTAGAGCTAAGGCCAATTTTTCTAGATGAGAATATCTAGTTTCAGCATCTAATAAATACTTGCTTACATAATAAATTGGAGATTATTTATCTTTGTCTTCTCTTACCAGTATTACACTTACGGCAATTTTTGCAATGGCAAGATAGATGTACAACCTTTCCCCCTCATTTGGTTTAGATAGCAGCGGGTGTTTTGACAGATAGGCCTGCAGATTCTTGAGAGCCTATTGGCATTCTTCAGTCCATTCGAACTGATTCTGCCTTTTTAGAACTGAAAAAGAATTTAAAACTCTTCTCTGAAGACCTGGAGATAAATCTTCCTTAGGCTGCAATTCTTCCTGTTAGTCTTTGAACTTCTTTTTTGCTCGTAAATATATGGGGTATTTCATAAATAGCTTTAATCTGAGCAGTGTTTACTTCTATACCGCTATTTGATACAAAGAAACCCACAAACTTACCTAATTCAACGCCAAAGGCGCATTTTTCTGGATTTAGTTTCATGTTATACCTGCGTAGGATTTTGAAGGTGATTGAAAGATGCTGGAAATGATATTCCGCTTGTGTTGATTTCATCAGCTTGTCATCAATGTATACTTCCATTGTTTTCCCCAGATGTTCCTGGAACATCTTAGTCACTAGTCTTTGATACGTGGCTCCCGCATTTTTCAGGACAAAAGACATGACTTTGTCACAATAAGTCCCCCTATTTGTAATAAAGGAAGTTTTTTCCTCGTCTAAGGGATCCATTTTTATCTAATTATAACCAGAATACGCATCTAGAAAGCTTAACAATTCATGACGTGCAGTGGCATCAATCATTTGATCTATGTGCGGTAATGGAAATGAGTCTTTAGGGCATGCTTTATTTAAGTCGGTGTAATCTACGCATACTCTCCATTTATCGTTCTTTTTGGGTACCACTACGATATTAGCTAACCAATTAGGACACTTTACCTCGCGTATTGAACCAATTTTCAAGAGTTCTTTTACCTCTTCATCGATCACTTGGTTCTTAAATGGTCCTTGCTTTCTTTTCTTTTGCTTGACATGCACGAAGGATGGATCTTCATTTAGTTTATGAGTCATCACTTCTGGAGGTATACCTGTCATATCTAAATGGGACCAAGCGAAACAATCTGAGTTAGCTTTTAAATATTCAATTAACTTACCTCTTCTCGTGGAGTTTAGCCTCGTGCCTATATGAACTTTTTTCTCAGGATCCTACTCGAACAATGGGATAGCTTCGAGCTCCTAAGAAGTTGTTTTAATATGCTCGTCTTCTTCTGGATCCTGAATGACATCGGGTCTAGAATCCATGTCAGTATGTTTTGAAGTTGCCTCTGTGGTGATTTGGTTCACCTTCTCGTGGCTTCCTTCTGCCGTACGTACTTGGGTACTAGTTTCTTCCGTACCTGTTTGGATGATTTCCTCGTCTTTTGACTCTTCCGCTACCTCTTTTTTGTTAGAAGCTACTACCGAATTTATATTGCTCGAGGTCTGCTGATCACCTCGGATCTGTTGAACTCCCCATTTGGATGGGAATTTTATTACCCGATGTAAAGTAAATGGTATTGCTTCCATGTCATGGATCCATGGTCTCCTCATGATTACGTTATAAGCCATATCGGTATCAATGACTTGAAATTTCGTATTTTTTATCACTCCTTGTGCATTGGTACTAAGCTCAATTTCTCCTTTTGTTATGACCGTAGAGTTGTCAAACCCAGATAAGGCTCGTGCTCTTGGGATTACTCTATCCTCCATTAGCATTTCTTCCAATACTCTCAACAAAATGATGTTGACGGAGCTACCTGGATCAATTAATACTCTTTTTACATTATTTTCATGTATAAGTAAGGATATTACCAGTGCGTCGTTATGAGAAAGCAGCAATCCGTTGACATCTGCATTGTCGAATGATATATTGTATGACTCAATTTATTGTTTAGTCAGGTCGTTGACTTTTACTCCTGTAGTAAACAGTTACATGATCTCGTGGATCAGTTGTTCCGTCGTACTTTGGAGTATCAGGCATTTTGAATTTCTTGGGAATAAGTAAGGGTTCTGCACTTGGCTTCCAAGGTTGTTGAGAATATCTATCAACGTCGATGCCTTTGATAACAGGTGGTACTCCAGGAATTTGCTCAATTCGATCGTTTTGTTCCTTCACCTGTTTCTGCAAAGTTAGGAATAAAGATTGTAATTCTGGATTATTGGACATACCTGGTCTTGCTTTGAGGGACTCATTTGGAGTATCTCTACTTCTTGAGTTTTCCAATCCAGATTGTGGATTTTCCACAGTTGTGGTGTTTTTAGGATGAGGTGTAGGTGATGCAACCGGTAGTCCCCTCATGAAAGCTTGCAAGGCTTGAGTCACATATTCACTAACCATTTATTTTATAGGATCTTGTTCTCCTGCTTGTTCATTTACATTGTGATGATTGTTTTGAGTCGTAAATATTTCTGGGGAATGTTCCCTTGAGCCTCATGGGGATTCTAAAGGTGATGGAACTGGGGTTCCAACCCTCTGTTGGTTGTTGTCGTTGGCATTTGACATAATTCACAGAATGTTATTTGAGAAAAAACAGAGATTATCAGATTCCCGGTAACAAAACCAATTTGTTTAACCAAAGAATTAGATTCTCTACCCAAGCTATTTTAAGAAGAACATGGGTTTCTGATAACCAAAAGAATATGGAAATAATTGTAATTAAATTCGTAAATAGAAAGCAATAAAGATGCGTAAAAAGTAAGTGTATTCCAATAGTGGTTCGAACGTGTCCTTACAAGTTATATTTTACTCTCTTTTATAGGGAATTTCTTAATATAACGTCTACTCTTTTCATTGATTGAGCATTAATGGCTAATAATGACATTAAAGTAACGTTACAATGATTAATCGTAATTGTTGCGTGAAGATTATGTAATGTTTGGATCATTAATTGAAGATCTCCGAAACTGCCCTGTATTTTGCCTTGATTCATCCTGACTGTGTCTCTTCATCTTCTTAATTAGGTTGAGATTCTCGTATCTGATTACCTCCTGGGTATGTTGTTCCATTCCTCTTTGTCTCGTACCTCTTCATAAAGTCTCGTCCAGTTGTCATGTTATCATTTCTCCACATAGGTTGCTGAGTCATCATAATTGTTACACGTCTGAAGCTCATTTTTACCAATACATACGTTATAAGCCATATCAGTATCAATGACTTGGAATTTTGTATCCTTGGTAACGCCTTCTGCAAATGTACTGAGCTTGATTTCTCCTTTTATTATGACAGTAGAGTTGTCGAACCCGGATAAGGAACGTTCTTTTGGAATTACACGGTTTCCCATTAACATATTTTCCACAACCCTCAACAAAATGATGTTGATTGAGCTACCTGGATCAATTAACACTCTTTTCACGTTAGTGTCATGTATAAGTAGAGATATTACCAGTGCGTCGTTGTGTGGAAGCAATAATCCATCAGCATCTGCATCGTTGAATGATATACTGTCAGCCTCCAAAGTTTCACGAGTTCGTTTCCTGTGAGTCACTTTGAACTTGGTTGTTCTTTTATAAGTTACGCCATTCACCTCCTCTCCTCCGTTTATCACATTTACTGTTCTCTTTGGAGATGATGGTTTTGGGGGCTCCTGCCTGTTCTTCATATATGTCAGTTTACCTTTTTCACTAAATTGTTCTGTTAGATAGCCTTGTTTTAATAAATGTTCTACCTCACCTTGTAATAACCTGCAATCTGATGTTCTGTACCCATGATCGTTGTGAAATTCACACCAGAAATCTGGATTCCTTTTGTTTGGATTTGATCTCATTTCTTTGGTCCATCGAACTTTGTCACCCATATCTCTTAATACTGTAATTAATTCGGAAGTACTTACATTGAAATTCTAGTCTCCAATTCTTGCATTACCTCTATTTCGCTCGTCTCGATCCTTTTTGGATCTTGATGATGATGAGCTAGAATCTCTATCTGACGGTCTGTGATCAGACCGTAAGTTTTCAAATTTGGGACAAGTCTCTCGTCCCGAAGGTCCCATGTATGGATCGTACCTGTTTTTACCAGTTCTCCTTTCTGATTCGGAGCGTCTAGAACTGGTCTTGTCTTCTTCTTTTGATTGTGCAATGATATCATCTTCTATTCGTAACTTGTTGTTGTACCTGTTGTAGACATCGTTCCATGTCGTAGCTGGGAACTCTCTCAAGCTTTCTTTCAGTCTCCTCGTGGCTTCCGAGCTTTTATCATTCAAAGTACTTGCAAATGCTATTGCTGCCCAATTGTCAGGCACTCTTGGTAACAACATCCTTTCACGTTGAAACCTATCTACGAATTCTCGGAGCAACTCTGTGTCTCCCTGTTTTATTTTGAAAATGTCTTCTATTCTTTTTTCTACTTTTTGTGCACCGGAATGTGCTTTTATAAACGAATCTGCAAGCTCAGCAAAAGAGTCAATAGAAATTTTTTGGTAAGAGAGAATACCATGTCAACGCTTCTTTGGTGAAGGTTTCTCCAAACTTCTTGACCAACAAAGATTCAATTTCTTTCTTAGTCAAGTCGTTGCCTTTTACTCCTGTGGTGAAAGCAGTAACATGATCACGTGGATCGGTTGTCCCATCGTATTTTGGTATGTCAAGCATTTTGAATTTCTTGGGAATATGCAAAAGTGCTGCACTTGGCTTCCAGGGTTGTTGGGAATATCTATCAATATCAATACCCTTGATGATAGGTGGTACTCCAGGAATTTGCTCGATACGATCGTTTTGTTCCTTCACATGTTTCTGCAAGGTTAGTATTAAATATTGTAAATTTGAATTATTAGACATACTTGGTCTTCCTTCAAGGGACTCATTTGGAGTGCCTCTACTTCCTGAATTTGCTAGTCCGGATTGTGGGTTTTCCACAGTTGCGGTGTTGTTTGGAGGAGATGTAGGAGATACAGCTGGTAGCCCCCTCATGAAAGCTTGAAGTGCTTCATTCACGTATTCACCAATCATTTTCTTCACAGGGTCTTGTTCCCCTGTTTGTTCATTTCCGGTTTGATCATTATTTTGAGTTGTAGATCTTCCTAGGGAGTCGTCCCTTGAACCTCGTGGAGATCCTTGAGGCGATGGGACCGGAGTTCTAGTTTCTTGTTGGTTGTTGACATTGGTATTTGACATGATTCGCAAAAGGTTATTTGGGAATAACCAAAGATTATCAGATTCCCGATAACGGAACCAATTTGTTTAACCAAAGAATTAGATTCTCTACCAAAGCTATTTTAGGAAGTACTCAGGCTACTGATAACCAAGGAAATTGACTAATAATAATAATTATTTTGTAATAAGAAAGCAATAATAATGCATAAAAGTAAGTATATTTCAGTAGTGGTTCGAACGTGTCCATACAAGTGATATTTTACTCCCTTTTATAAAGAATTTCTTAATATAACGCCTACTCTTCTTAATGATTGAGCATTAATGGCTAATAATGTCATTAATGTAACGTTACAATAGGTAATCGTAACTGTTGCGTGAAGATTATGTAACGTTTAGCTCATTGATTGAAGATCTTTGAATCTGCCCTTTATTCTGCATTGGTTCATTCTGATCGTGTCTCTTCAAATCCTTAATTAGACTGAGTCTCCCGCATCTAATTGTCTCATAGGTAAGCTGTTCCGTTCCTCTTTGTCTCGTACCTTTTTGTAAGTTTATGACCAGCTGTCATGTTTCTATTGCTCACATAGATCGCCTTGTCATCAGAAATATTACACAATCTCATCGACTCTTGGCTCACGAAGTGGTTCGTTAGGTTCCCTACTCTTAGAAGAAGATCTAGAAGCCCTAGCCCTCGAAAAAGACGAAGAAATATTAGACCTAGAAGATGGAGGAGGAGTAATATTACGAGAAGAAGAAGAACCCCTAGAAGGTGTAGAACTTAAACTTCTTAGCCTACCATCCCTCCTACTTCGGACTGGAGCAGAAGAAGGAGATAGTTCGTCTACAATGATAACCTTTTTGAGTTGCTGGCTTGAGGAAGACATATTTACTAAAAGAAGAATTTACAAACAGTGAAGTAAAGTTAGAAGTTTCTTGTGAAAGCAAAGTAAGGAAAAGGGGTATTTATACTCAGAGGTGACCGTCAAAAAATGGAAAAAACACATATGTGAAAGTCATAATTAAAACTGTCACTTCGTGACTGATGCAGCCGCAAAAAGCCTTAAAAAGGTACTGATTAATTGCAGAATAAATCCGAGAATGCCACGTGGCAGGAGCATTAAATGGAAGTGACAAGCGACTTATATATTCAGAGATGGATGCGATGGTACGAGTGAAGCGGCGGACAATTATTCCCGCCATAAATGAGTATCCACTTACCAAATATTTTATTGATAAATAAATGGTAAGTGGGGGGGGGGGGGACTATATCTATTGGTAAAAAATAGACTTCACACGTGTAATATTTGTGATGACAAGGCGATATATGTGGAGAAATAGAAACATGACAGTTGGTCATAAACTTACAAAAAGGTACGAGACAAAGAGGAACGGAACAACTTACCCACGAGACAATTAGATGCGGGAGCCTCAGTCTAGTTGTGGAGTTAAAGAGACACGGTCCGAATGAACCAAGGCAGAATAAAGGATAGATTCAAAGATCTTCAATCAATGAGTTAAATGTTACATAATCTTCACGCAACAGTTACGATTACCTATTGTAACGTTACATTAATGACATTATTAGTCATTAATGCCCAATCATTAAGAAGAGTAGGTGTTATATTAAGAGATTTCCTATAAAAGGGAGTAAAATCTCACTTGTATGGACACGTTCGAACCACTAGTGAAATATACTTACTTTTACGTGTTATTATTGCTTTCTTATTACAAATCTAATTATTATTATTAGTCAATTTCCTTGGTTATCAGAAGCCCGAGTAATTCTTAAAATAACTTTGGCAGAGAATCTAATTCTTTGGTTAAATAATGACTGCATGGAATCAGAATTGAAGCCAGAGACTTCGTGTACCAGGGGCCGAACGGAGTGCTCACCACCGGGCCTGGCAAGACAACACTCCTCGGACCCAGAGCGAGCTCCTAAACCTCGGAAAGCACTACAAATGGTTACACACGACCAATAGAAAGTCGTGATATCCGTGCCCAACCGGATATCACAACATGAATCTCGCCCGACGCCGGTAGCATATCAGTAATTGGCAAGAAAAGATGATTTTTTTACTTTTTTTAGAGTTGTAGTATGGATGAAACTCTCCTACTATATAAAGGGAAAGCCTTTTCATTCAATCAACATTTAACACACATATCAAAGCAATATAAACTTGTTTCTCTACTATGATTAAAATGAGAAATTCTCAATAATTAGCAAGTAGAGAAACAAATTTATATAAGAAATCGGGGTTTATATAAGAAACTCGGCCAAGGCACTGAAGGAAAAGCATAACCTTGGCCGAGTTTCTGCCTTGCCCATGTCAACCCTCGTTTCACCTGCGTCATTGCTAATATTTTCCTTCACATAGCTTTGCCTTAGCTATTGTAAGCCTTTGTCATTATCCCGCACTTCCGCCTTGCCTTAGCTTAGCCTGCACTTGGCGCTGCCACAACCCAAAGTGCTCGTGCCACTGACTTTGGCGCGCATGCCGTGTCATGCCGCCCTAACATTTCCGACGGTGCCTTGTCAAGCCCTTTCCAAGCATGTTTTGCCTGCCCAAGACCTTGGCCAATACTTTCCCACAACAGCCCTCACGACAATGTCTTGTCCGTCGCCCACATGATCGTTTTGCCCGCGCATAGGCCAATGTCAAGGCCATCACGCCCAATCCTTGCCACAGTCGCGCCACGCCCAATGTCAAAGTGTCAGACCCTAACAATATCCATAGTTTGAGTCTTAGTATAGTTTAGAGATGGTTAAAAAGGAAGCAAATGAAAATCCTCTACATCTGATTTATTATATCCGGGCATTTTGGTCATAGCATCTCAAAGACACGAATAACTTGTTTAGATTCCTAGGTAATTGCTACGTAGTTTTTGTGTAGATAAAGCCTCCTATATATCAATCCTCGGACGTCTAATTACTAGTTTTAGCTAAAGTCCGCCACAGCTTGCTTTGTCTCTCTATGCAGGTAACACACAAGAGAAGACGTTCAACCCGAGGACATATCTAGGGCAAGATTACAAGTGGTCTAAGATATTGTTGTCATTCAAAATTATTCAATTTTAATTCGTTCTTCATTACATTTTTTTTCCCTATCATATCCTTAGGGGAGCTTAGACTTTCGTACTTCAAAATTTTCAAGAAAAAATTTCAAATTTACCCCTAACTATGACTGCAGTTGAAAGTTACATTTAGAGCTCGTTTGGACATAAGAAAATTATATTTTTTTAGAATTTTTTTTACTTTTTTCGAAATTAGTATTTGGCCATAAATTTTCAAAATTTCACTTGAAGATGAATTTTGAAATTTTTTGTAAATTTGAAAAACTCCAAAAAGAGGTTTTTCAAAATTTTCACTCGGATCACTCACAAAAACTTTAAAAACAAACCAAAATTATATTCATGTCTAAACACAACTTTATTTTTCAAATACTATTTTTGCTTGAAAAAAAAGTTCGCTTTTTTCCGAAATTTTAGAATTCGTATGTCCAAACACCCACTTAAAATAGAGCTTCTTTAGGGGTCAACGGCAAGAATAAGTTTTTTCTTAACTGATAGATAATTTTAGAACAAAAGTTTAATGAATAATAAAGTTGTTCAATTTCGAATAACTGTTTCTCCAAAAGCACATGTAAGTATGCGTGGTTGTGCAAGTAATAAAGGATAAATTGAGTGTTGAACTCATCGAGACTTGTACAACTATCCACTAGTTTCACCAAGATTATTATTCAGTCGAATCACCAGATTTTAAAAGTATGATTAACTAAGTAATAATTCTAACAATTAACCAAGTTGGCAAGATAATTGTTGTGTATTCAGTAGAGATGAATATTTCAGGATTGTGATCGGTTCACCAATCCTATCGCGTTCTAATCACTCCCCTTTTCATCAATTCGCTAATGATTGCTAATTAGTCGAATAATTGCTCTTGTAGTGTTCTCGCGAATTACTACTCGCCTATTTAAAATAAATTAACGCATATATTTCTATGGAATAATTTATTAAGAACACATTAAGCTTACCATATTCAACTGATCATTGTGACTAGGTATATTCGTATTCTAACCATAAATTCGTCCTCCAAACACAGTTAAGATCATGTCCTCTTCAACTCTTCGCTAATCTAGACGTAGTTTTCCCAAGCATAGCATAGAGAGTAAATAGAACCTAATTGTTGGTCGAACAAAGCAATTAATCACAAAAATGAAGAAACAACTGTATATCAGCAAATATTCTAATCAAGGTTAAGTCTACGTCAAACAACAACAGTAATGGCTAAATCACAACCCAGAACAATGGGTTTTAGCCACTCATGATAAAATCAAAATAATTTCACAAGTGTTGAATAATTGAGAATACTAAAACAGATGAAGAAAAAATGAGAATCCTTGCTCCCGAGTGTTCCGTGTGTGTATTTTTCTCTTAAAGTGGCGTCTCCCCTTACAAAATAGATTTAGATTTGCTTTTATACGAGCTTGAGGTATCTTGGTCGAACTAACCTTGTTCCGATCGAGGAAGGAGAAATTCTCGTCACCAGCACCCAGGGTAGCGTGATGCGCTAGCCCTGGCGCTGGGAAGATTTAAGGTCCGACTTCTGCGCCACATGTAGCGCCTCACGCTAGCATGGGCGCTACTTGTGGCATTTATCCCATTTTGATTCCTTTTTGCTTCAACTCACGCACCTTTGTCCCACATTACTTGTGAATAATTCCTACATATAAAAATATTACGAAATTAGCATAAATCATTACATTACACATTCAAAATACAAAATATGAATAAAATGTGAGACAATATGCATATAAATATATATACTTTAAATCAAATATCAATAACACAGAACAAATTTGACCCTTTTCCCTTTAGTCACTAAATATAGATCAACTCCTATATCTTGTGAACGTCACCGATTTCAGCTAATATACTCGGCCAGCTAGAAGTTCGATCGTGTAACAGAGATTGTTGGTTTAGTGGCCAAAATGTAGGAACCCAATGTTCCACCTTAAACATGATGCGTGTTACGATCTCGCCGAGGGCATGTGTCACTGTTTCTCAAAACCAATTTAAATGCTTAAAGAAAACAAAAAACTTGTCATTATGGTTGAGTGGAATAATTCTTCTCCTGCCACGAATTTTTGAATCCAGATCGTTGTGCCGTTAAACCTTCTTTCTTGAATTTGGGAAGATAAATTTCTTGATTGGAGCAATTCCTCTTCTGGTTTTATGTACTAGGAATATTTTACTCTCAAACATTCAGGGAATCTAGTCGCACTTTGAAATATCAGGATGAGCTTTTCAGGATCTTTCTCAAGTATGGAATTTTACTTGTTTTATCGACAAGGTTTTACTTATTTGATAGTTCCAAGAATCGCTGCCGCATTTAGAGGCGGACCCAAGATTTAAAAGTCACAGGTGCACTTTCTGATTCAACAAAAATTCTACTTTGCATATAGAATACCCACTATTAATATATCACTATTTTCTAAAGACACATACATATATACATCAAATTTTTGCAGAACTTTACGGGTGTCGGTGACCCCTTTACCTATTGCATAGGTCCGCCTGTGGCCGCACTACCACTTGAAGCAAGAAACTTGCCTCCTATCCTTTTAACGCACCCTATGAATCTAACGAATTGGGATCTTAAGCATATATGCTTTGATACGATATTAATTATTGCTCCCTCCGTTCTAATTTATGTGAATTTGTTTGACTGGGTATGAAATTTAAGAAAAAATGAAGACTGTTTGAATTTGTAGTCCTAACAAGTCAAAAAGGGACTAAAGCATTTGTGTTGTTATAAAATATCCTCATTAAGGATAGAACTGTAAGTTTAAGCTAAATTGTTACCAAATTAAGAAATTGATCATTCTTTTTGGAAAGGACCAAAAAGGAAATAAGTTCACATAAACTGAAACAAAAAAAATATCAAGGTTGTGATGGAATGGATAATATTCTCCCTTGTCTTAATTAGACATCTTGCAAAAGAGCCTGATGCAGCATCGCCGCAACTCTAGATTAATCGAGGTCTCATTACAAATATCGAATACTGCTTATATGGAAAAAATACATATAAGAATTAATCATGTATTGAATTAACTTTTAAATACTTTTTTCCAACTTCAATTTTAAAGTATTCATTAGTTTCAAATTTCAACCAATACTATCCAAACGTTTATAGCGAGCAGAGAAAGTCAAAACATAAATACAACAGTATAAACAAACTCAAATGAAAATATATTTGCATAACCCTAGCTAGTGCCCTCTCTCGTCACATGCATGCTTATGAGTTAGAGCCTTTCGCTATTAACCACACTGAAAAGAACTTAGATGTCCAAGGCGAAAACAACTCATGGATCGGCATTACCATATATACTTATGAACTAGCATGGTTTAGCACAAGCAAAATACATAAGTTTCCCTCTAAACTTGTCAGGGAAATGCACACTGCACTTTACGAACGTTTATTTACCTCCCCCCTCTATTCTTGTTGGAAGTGGGATAAATATCACACCTAACGGTGACGTAACAAAAAAAAGAAAAAGAAAAAAAACTAAAGGAGCATAATTGTTTTTTAAAGAAGACTGTGAGCCCGCTAATATGGTTATTATCCAATGGCACCCTAGTCCGTTCTCCTTCTACGGACCCCGCCCCCTTCCCTATCCGTCTTCCCCATCCTCTCAAGCTCGCCATATCTGCTCCTCAATCCTCATATTCCTTTTTTCTTCTTTTTAAAGTATTTCTTTTCTTCTTCTAGATAAATTGAGAGCTAGCAAAAATAATATTTTGCTAAATTACATTCCCAAGACTTGTGATGTGTGGCTATAATGATATATTTTTAGTGTATTACGTACTTTACATTTAGGTGTTTTAATTCTAAACTACATTATATTTGTGTTTATTTGAGTTATTTTATGTATAGGTACAATAGAGATAAAAATACGAGCAAAACGAATAGTTTGGACGAAAAAAATGCAAACGAAGCAGTGAGCAGGCATAGAGAGCCAAATTGCTCGCGATAGAGCAGGCGAGACGAGCTGTCTTGCTCGCGATGGAGCGCGCGCCCCCTGGGTTAAGGAGAGGTCAAGTTCGTGGTGGAGCTGGCGACGCAAGGGTTGAGGCGAGGTGGAGCACACTGTAGAGCTCGGCGCATGGGCTATAGCGAGGGTGTTCCGGATTTTAAAAGCCTATTTCGTCTCCTTTTTGGGTTTGGACTTGGGCTATTTCTTTTAGGTATTTTCCTACACATATAAATAATCATTAAAGACTATTTTAGGAGGAGTTTTTGCGAGCGAAGTCGAGAATATCACGTGGAGCAACTTTTGGGGGAAAGAATCATCGAGTTCTACATTCCTTCATCTTTTCTTTATAATTTGTTTATGAAAAATACATGGAAAATTGTTACTATGAATAAGAGTAGCTAGACTTCTAATCTAGGGTTTTGATGGAACCTATTGGAGGATTATTTTCCTATTACGTTTAATGTAGATTTTCCTTAGCTTTTTCTCTATTTGTTCAACTACATTTATATTGTGGTTGATTGGAGAGCTCTCAATTGATTGTGCCTATTTAGTGTGTATTGCTTGGAAGAGGATACATATTTAGGTAGTTGTTGAGAAACGTGACTCCTAACGTATGTGAAAGATCAATACGGAGGCTTTAAAGGTGGGATTAGGAATAACGAAACCTTGGTGCGATCCGAGTGAGCAGTGACTTAGTGCCAGCTAGCATAGTTCGGAAGAATATGTCTAGTAAATTGTGGTAGTTACTAGGAAGAGAATTACTACACTCAAAGTACTCACGATCGGTATAGAAAACTTAGAAAATTAATAGGAAACGTAGCAAAGAGGATTCCGACAATAGGGGAAATCATAACCTTAGACCATTCCAAATCTTGTCTACAACATGTTTGTCGTTAGTTATCAATTACCGCATTTTCATTACTTGGTCTTTAGTTAGTAAACATCCAATTCGTTATTTAATATTTTGAAGATCCATTACTTGAATTTGTACGAGTCTAGTGGTTGTACTTAGTAGGTTATTTCGATGTTGGATTCGACTCCGAACTTGTTAACCAGATTATATTTGCAATGACCGCCAGACCTCTTAGGAGGCATAGTTGGGCATGATCAATTTTTGGCATCGTTGTCGGGGAATTAACGGTGTTAATAACTGTAGCTAAAAGAAGTGCTATAATTCTTAGTTTAGTCAATTTTCTTCCTTTTAAACTAAGTACATTGAAATTCTAACGTTTGTAGTTTTGGGTGTTACATGTGCATGCCTAAAAACTCCTCAAGAACTGGTGAATTGTTCGAAGCATTATCAGATAACAACAGAACTCACCAGAACGAATCGAACAAGACATGGGTGACGTAATAGACAGCCCAAACAACAAAAATAATGATAATGACCCGAACAATCAGGGTGTAGCGCCTCTTGTGCCAGAAGCGTCCTTGTATAATTGGGCACAACCCACCGCCGAAAATCTAGCAATCACAATTGCAGTCCCTCAGATACAAGCGGAATCATTTCAAATCACAAACAAAAAGCTACATTTGTTGCAGAACAAAGGACTGTTCTCGGAGTATTACATTGAAGATCCTCAGCAACATCTGAAAATTTCATGTCGATATGTGTCAAGCAAAGGCAGCCAAATGTGACACCGGAAGCAATAAGGTTGTTGTTGTTTCCATTCTCAGTGAGGGGAGAGGCTCAGAATTGACTTAATTCGCTCCTCATAAACTCCATCACTACTTGGGAGGAATTAGTCAAGAATTTTTTAACAAGTTCTACACACCCAATAAGACTGCCAAACAAGTTGATAAGATATTGAGCTTAAGGAAGAACCACCTGAAACACTGCAAGAAACGTGGGAGAGGTTCAAAGGTATACTGGTTAAGTGTCCACATCATGGCATTCCAGATCAGATATTGGGGCAAAGGTTCTACATGGGATTGGCAGACAACTTGAAGGCCAATGTTGATGCTTCAGCAGGTGGGGCATTTTTGAGTAAATCATTCAGGGAATGCAAGGTCTTACTTAATAAAATGGGTCAAAACTTAGGATGGATGACAAGAGACTCTATGATAATCCTTGTCGTTCACTCAGTAGCTTTGGACCCAAACAACTCCATAACCGAGAATATGGCCACTTTGATTACGCAAATGAGTACCCTTACCAAAAAGATTGATGAATCAGGCCAGAAGCAGGTACACATAGTTGACGCAACTAATATGGGATTATGTACACCATGCATTAACAAACTGTATGTATGCTCGTGGAGTGGTGAAAGTGGAAACCAGAACTATCATGAAAATATGAACTATGTGGGAAACTATGGACGACGGAGGCAACATTGTTAGAATTAGGGGCAGCAGAATCAGCAGTATAGACTGGCACAACAACAGTACAATAATAGCAACAACCCTGGAGCTATGCGACCATAGGGTCAAGTTGTGCCTTACCAAAGGCAACAAGGATACAATCAGCAAAATCAGCAGCTAGCTTATCAACAACCTCAATTGTCATGACCCAATTCTCCCTCCGACTGAGTCTCGTGATGGCACCTAGTCTAGACGACTAGGTAAGCCTATTCCTTAAGCGAAATTTAAATAAAACAAGTAAAATAACAGTAAATGAAATAAATCATAATAAAGTTGACGTCGCTCGGCATTAACAGTTACTTTACCCAGAACCCGAAATATCACAATCCATCACAAGCTACTCTACTGCTCAATATGTACAGCTGGAAAGAAAAGACCGTATAGTTTCATCTATAAGTACTACAACTTCAAGATAGGATGGGGNAGGTTTGCAAAGTAACAGATATAGAGAACAAGTAAGTAAAGCAGGTGATAATCGACAGAAATTATGAGTAAAGGCTAGCAAGAAACGGTATAATCAAATGCTCGGATCAATGAAATATATAGATAAAGCTCTGTAAGAAAGTAAAGGTACAATGCAATGCAATATGAGGGAAAGGCTCAGGTCTCTGCCCGCAATCCCTATGTATGCAATGCAATATGAGGGAAAGGCTCAGGTCTATGCCCGCAATCCCTGTATGCAATGCAGAATGAGGGAAAAGCTAAGTTCTATACCCGAAATCCCTGTATGCAATGCAGGTTGAGGGAAAGGCTCAGGTATATACCCGCAATCCCTATGTATGCAATGCAGTATGAGGGAAAGGCTCAGGTCTATGCTCGCAATCCCTGTATGCAATTCATAATGGGGGAAAGGCTCAGGTCTCTACCCGCAATCCCTATGTATGCAATGCAGTATGAGGGAAAGGCTCAGGTCTATGCTCGCAATCCCTGTATGCAATTCATAATGAGGGAAAGGCTCAGGTCTCTACCCGCAATCCCTATGTATGCAATGCAGTATGAGGGAAAGGCTCAGGTCTCTACCCGCAATCCCTATGTATTTATACGTAATATAAAGTAAATCTCCAAAATAACGTAGTTTAAGGGATTGAGGAAAACCAGTTGGAATTCTCGAAGTAAAATCATTAAATCATTTTCAGAGAATAGTAACGACTGAAAAATCAGTTAGAAATCAATTTACCATGATAAATCTTAAGTTATTATGCAATTTAAATGATAACAGTAATAATAGAGTTGAAAAGGAAGCATTTTGTAGAAAGAACTATGAAACTTCAGTGAAAATGTCCTGTGCACGCGCTCGTCACCTCACGTACACGGGGTTTTTATAGCAAAAACCAGTAAAATGCCTAAGGGAAATTCCCCAACACGGAGTTAGGCAAGCCACTTACCTCGACTGTGCAAATCAATCAATAATCACGCTCTTGCCACGAGTATCCAACTCCGGGTGGCCCAAATCTATTCAATTCGATGGTATAATGTAAATATAAATTCAAGAAATCAAGATAACTAATTATTTCAGAACTAAAACGCGAAATTAGAAAATTTGACCAAAACACCCCTCGGGCCCACGTCTCGGATTCGGGTAAAATTTATATTTTCTAAACCCTTATTCACTCACGAGTCTAACCATATGAAAATCTCTCAAATCGAAGGTCGAATACCCAATCAAAACCCCAAAACTCGGTCTAGGAAGTTTCTTCCAATTTTCCCCAATTTCAACTCAAAAATCTCGAATTTAAGGGTGGAATTTAAGATTAGGAACATGAAAATTAACCAATGGTGTTTAGTAATCACTTACCTCGATTACCCAGGTGAAAACCCTATCAAAGAACGCCTCTCCCTGCGATTGGGTTTACGCAGGTGCGGGTTTCATTTAAGCTGGACAGAGGTCGCACCTGTGGGCCTTTTGTCGCTGGTGCAGTTCTGCACCTGCGTAAACCCAATCGCACCTGCGGAGACTGGGAAGGCCTGGCCCAACCTCGCACCTGCGGCTAGGGGGCCTCTCCTGCGAGCTCGCACCTGCGGGAATTCCGTCGTAGGTGCGAAAACACCAGAAGGAGCCTGGTTCAGCAATTTCCCAAGTTCCAAATTCTTCCGTTAAGCATTCGAAACGACCCCGAGGCCCCTGGGACCTCAACCAAAACCACCAACTGACCCCAATACCTCATTAAAACTTAGTCGAGCCTTAAAAACACGTCCCATAATATCAAAATACCCAAAAATGCATAGATTTAAGCCTAAGAATCATAGGAATTTTCAAGAATTCACCCCCCGATGCCGAACCACGTCTAAACTCGTCCGAATGACCTCAAATTCTGCACACAAGTCATAAATGACATTCCGGACCTGCTGTCACTTTCGGAATTCCATTCCGAGTCCGATATCAAAATCTCACCTATCGGTCGAAATCGCTTAAAATCTAACTTTCGCCAATTCAAGCCTAAATCTACGTCTGGCCTCGAAAACACATTCCGAACATGTTCCCAACCCCGAAATAAATCAACGGAGCTAACGGAGTTGACGGATTTCCATTCTGGATCCGTCTTCACACAGCTCCCGCTACGGTCCAATTTCTAAGGTTAAAGCTCACCTTAAATGACTATATGTCCGAAAACACTCCAATTTTCATCACTCACTCTCCAACTCGTTCCATTAGCATAATAAGACATGGAAGACACAATTATCAGGGGATCCGGGTGCTAACTCTCGAAACGACCGGCCAGGTCGTTACATTCTCCCCCTCTTAAGAAAATCGTTCGTCCTCGAACGAGTATAGAAACATACCTGAAGCTGTGAATAGATGAGGGTACTGACTCCGCATATCCTGCTCGGTCTCCCAAGTCACCTCCTCGACCGGATGCCCCCTCCACTGCACCTTGACTGAAGCAATATCTTTCGACCTGAGCTTTCTGACCTGCCTATCTAAAATGGCCATTTGGTTCCTCAACATATGATAGATCCTTGTCTAACTGGACTGAGCTGAAATCCAAAACATGTGTCGGGTCACCGTGATACTTCCGGAGCATGGACACGTGGACTACCGGATGAAAACCTGCTAGGTTGGGAGGCAAGGCCAACTCATAAGCAGCCTCCCTAACCCGCTGCAATATCTCAGAAGGGCCAATGAACCTCGGACTCAGCTTACCCTTCTTCCCAAATCTCATGACGCCCTTCATCGGCGATACCCGAAGAAAAACCCGATCACCAGCCATGAGTGATAAATCACGAACTCTCCGGTCCGCATAACTCTTCTGTCTGGACTAGGCTGTGCGAAGTCTATCCTGAATCACCTTCACCTTGTCCAAGGCATCCTGAACCAAATCCGTACCAACAATCGGGCCTCGCCCGGCTCAAACCATCCTACTGGAGATCTGCACCGCCTACCATATAAAGCCTCAAACGGCTCGATCTGAATGTTGGACTGATAGCTGTTATTATAAGCAAATTCTGCAAGAGGTAAGTACTGATCCCATGATCCTCCAAAATCCATCACACAAGCACGGAGCATATCCTTAAGAATCTGAATCGTGCGCTCGGACTGTCCGTCTGTCTGTGGGTGAAATGTTGTAATGAGATCAATCTGAGTACCCAACTCACTATGTAAGGCTCTCCAAAAGTGCGAAGTGAACTGAGGACCTCGGTCTGAAATAATAGATATCGGCACACCATGGAACCGGACTATCTCTCTCATGTAGATTGAGCCAATCTCTCCGAAAACACCGGAATGAAATGAGCTGACTTGGTCAGCCGATCCACAATCACCCAAATAACATCATACTTCCTCAAGGTCCGAGGGAGTCCAACCATAAAATCCATGGTGATCCGCTCCCACTTCCACTCTGGAAGCCTCATCTGTTTAAGTAATCCTCCCGGCCTCTGATGCTTGCACTTGACCTGCTAACAATTGAGGCATCTGGATACGAACTCCACTATATCCCTTTTCATTCTCCGCCACCAGTAGTGCTGTCTCATATTCTGGTACATCTTCGCGGTACCGGAATGAATGGAGTACCGCGAGCTATGGGCCTCCTCAAGGATCAACCTCCGCAGTCCATCTACTTCAGGTACACAAATACGGCCCTGCAATCTCAACACACCATCATCATCTATGGTCATATCCCTAACACCATCCCGCTGAACTCTATCCTGAAGAGCTCGAAGGTCGGGATCATCATATTGGCACTCACGAATGCGGTCATAAAGAGAAGATCGAGCAACAACACAAGCGAGAACCCGACGAGGCTGAGAAAGGTCCAACCTCACGAACTGGTTGGTTAAGGACTAAACATCCAAAGCTAAGGGCCTCTCAGCTGCATGAAGATATGCCAAACTACCCAAACTCTCCGCCCGGCGACTCAGGGCATCGGCCACCACATTGGCCTTCCCCGGGTGCTATAATATGGTGATGGCATAATCCTTGAGTAACTCCAACCACCTGCACTTATGCAAATTGAGATCCTTCTGCATGAATATGTGCTGCAACTCCGGTGATCCGTATATATCTCACAGGGAACACCGTATATATAATGACACCATATCTTTAGGGCGTGAACAATCGCTGCCAACTCAAGATCATGAAAAGGGTAGTTTTTCTCATGTACCTTCAACTCTCTGGACGCGTAGGCAATCACCCTACCGTCCTGCATCAACACCGCTCCCAAGACAATCCTCGAAGCATCACAATAGACTGTATAGGACCCCGAACCGGTAGGTAGTACTAACACTAGAGCAGCAGTCAAGGCTGTCTTGAGCTTCTGAAATCTCTCCTCACACTCCTCAGTCCATATAAAAGGTACACCCTTCTGGGTCAATCTAGTCATGGGTGCTGAAATGGATGAAAATCCCTCCACGAAACGGCGATAATAACCAGCCAAACCGAGGAAACTGCGGATCTCGGTAGCTGAAGACGGCCTGGGCCAACTCTGCACTGCCTCCACCTTCTTCGGATCTACCTTGATCCCATCCGAAGATACTATATGGCCTAAGAATGCCACAGAATCAAGCCAAAATTCACACTTAGAGAATTTGGCATATAACTTCTTCTCTCTCAAGGTCTGAAGCACGGTCCTCAAGTGCTGCTCATGGTCCTCCTGGTACCGAGAATATACCAGAATGTCGTCAATGAACACAATGACGAAAGTATCAAGATGAGGCGGAAATAACTGTGCATCAAGTGCATGAAGGCTGCTGGGGCATTGGTCAGCTCGAATGACATAACAAGGAACTCGTAGTGACCATATCTAGTCCTGAAAGCAGTCTTCGGGATGTCCGACTCCCGAATCTTCCTGATGATAACCCGAACGAAGATCAATCTTGGAGAAAACCTTGGCACCCTGTAGCTTGTCAAACAAATCATCAATGCGAGGTAACGGGTACCTATTCTTCACTATCACCTTATTCAACTGCATGTAGTCAATGCACATACGCATCGATCCATCCTTCTTTTTCCCAAACAACACCGGAGCACCCCAAGGCGATACACTGGACCTGATGAACCCCTTATCAAGCAATTCCTGCAAATGTTCCTTCAAATCCTTCAACTCAGGAGGAACCATGCGATAGGGAGGAATGTAAATAGGCTGAGTGCCAGGCAATAAATCAATGCTAAAGTCAATGTCTCTGTTGGGCGGCATACCCGGAAGGTCAGCTGGAAAAACATCGGGATAATCCCTCACAACTGGGACTGAATCAACTGTAGGGGTGTCGGCACTAACATCTCTCACATAGGCCAAATAAGCATCACACCCCTTTGCAACCATCCGCAGAGCCTTAAGAAAAGAAATGACTCGACGAGGAGTATACTCTAGTGAACTTCTCCACTCTAACCTTGGAAATTCTGGCATAGCCAGCGTCACAGTCTTGGCGTGACAATCAAGAATAGCATAGTGCGGAGATAACCAGTCCATACCCAGAATAATGCCAAAATCTACCATGATAAGTAATAATAAGTCAGCTCTGGTCTCAAAATCGCTGATAGAAATCAAACACGACCGATATATGCGGTCCACAATAAGAGAATATCCCATAGGAGTAGAAACATGTACGAGGAAACTCAAAGAATCCCCAGATATCCCTAAATGAGAGGCGAAATAAGATGACACATATGAATATGTGTAACCTGGGTCAAATAATACCGATGCATCCCTATGACAAACGGGAACAATACATGTGATAACCGAGTCTGAAGCAATGGCCTCAGATCGAGCTGGAAGGGCATAGTATCTGGCCTAACCTCCCCCTCTAGGACGACCTCGTCCTCCCAGACCTCCACCTCGAGCTGCCTGAGATGGTGGGGCAGCAACTAGGGCTGGAAGTATGGCTGGGGGACCTGGTGGCAGATGTGGTACCTGATAAGTATCTGGTGGTGAACCCCTCCTAACTCTAGGGCAATCCTTGATCACATGACGAGGGTCACCACATCCAAAACAACCCCTCTGAGGGCGTGGTTGCTGAATCTGAACTGGCCGGTGATAGCACCTCGAGTAGGAGGCGCCTGAGATACTGGTGGTGCATAATAAGGCT